>RJWJ010014278.1:0-19656 GCA_004363605.1 Indri indri | reverse complement strand
GTACAACCACCTTGGAAAGCAGTTTGTCAGTTTGGGTTTTTTTTTAACTTAAACATACACCTACCATATGATACCACCCTTGCATTCCAGCCAAAAATTTTAAAACATTGCATTCATATAGACTAGCTTAATCTGCAAAAGAAACCAGAAATGACATAAATGTTCATCAATAAGTATTTACTTGATGTACTCAATCTTTTCATTTGCAGACACTCTAATAGAAATATAGTCAGTACATAGTGATTGCTTCCTGTTTACCTCATTTGTAAATTATGCTAAGCCAATTTTATCTTTCATAATTGTCAGATTGTTTGCAATGTATATCCAAAGCTTCTAAGATAAGAAGAAGGTGAGATATCAATACCTTGTACCTAGTGTTAATGTACAATAAAAGTAAGTCATAGATCAAAGTCGGCCATATACCCAAAAATCTACTAGGAAAGGGGCTCAAAACTAGTAGTCTTAAAATTACCATAAACTTGAACTTCCTTCTCTGTTTCCTTTTATACATTCTGACTAGCACCTTCCTTGTTTATTCTGAAGTAATAATATTGTCATGTATTCTTTTGTTAGCATCAGTTAACATGCTGGCTGGATCAGACAATATAATCCTCTGTTAAATGATGGATGACAATAATAAAAAGGGAGTTCTGGACCATGAGTGCTGCTCCAAAGGTGGAGCAAGTGTGAAGGTGCCTGTACGTGTCTAACCAACTCACGCATTTTGAAAATAAATCAATGCATGAATAATTTGTTTAATATCCCTCATATTTATTAATGAATCCCTTAGTATAAATTCAGATTTAGATATCTGACATATAAGCCAAACAGCCTCTGGACCACAGATCTCTCATTAAGGACTTTTAGTTTTTTCCTGACTGGCCTTAAAGTGTGATTTTTGAATAGGATATTTCACATTTAATTGACTTTTCCTTGAGTATACATTAAAATTGATCTACATGTACACATGCCACACTGTCAATGCTGAATTATTTTAAAATAAGTTATAACTAAATTTGTATGCTGATCCTGCTTTTTCAGACAAAACAAAACATTGTCTTGAATCTATGTATGCTTTGCATTTTCATTCACTCCACTCCTTATCCCAGAGCCTATGGGTCCCAGACATTTAGAGAACCTGTGATTCTTCATCAAATGTATTTATTCTGTGCTCTAATTTGTCAAAGGACTCAATCCTCCTGGTACAAATTTGTTGCATTATCTCTCATTGAAATTACTGGCTTAATCATTATCACCCCCTCACTGGTAACAGTTTTGTTTTAATGGGTTTAACAAAACGGATAATTTTAGCGACCTCGCAATGTCAATGCAAAAATATCATTGCCAACAAGAACATTTCCTAGCACTTCTCAGCAATACCTACAACTGCTCAAATACGACACTGAGAGAATGAAAATTATAATAATCAGCAGTTAGTTTCATGGGGTTGATTAGGATGCACATCAGAGACTAGTGATTAGGGAGATAAACAAATGAATGTGACTTGATAAATGTAAGGGGAAGATTTCTAAAATGTCCCTAAGATTCCCATCCCCTGAGTTACATGCTCTACATAATTTTCTCCCCTGTGGTATGAACTTATAGGGTAGTCATTACATTGATTAGGTTATGTCATATGCCAAAGGTGAACGGATTTTGCAGGTTTGATTAAGGTCCCAAATTAGTTGACTTTTAGTTAATCAAAAGGGAGTTTATCCTGGGTGGACCTGACCTAATCAGATGAACCCTTGGAAAGAGAGTCCAGGCCTTTCATAAAGAGATTTAAAATAGAGAGAGTGAAGAATAAAAACATTCATGCTGTGGCTTGGTGCAATAGCATGTGCCTGTAGTCCCAACTACTTGGGAGGTTGAGGTGGAAGGATCGCTCGAGCCCAGGAGTTTGAGGCCAGACTGGGTGACATAGCGATACCCGTCTCTAAAAAATAAAAATAAAAACTTGAGAAAAAAAAGTTTGCCTCATGAATTTGTGAACTGCTTATGGAAGGACTCACATGGCAAAGATCTGACAGTGACATGTAGGAGTTGACAGCACACCCCCACCAACAGCCAGCAAGAGAATGGGGACCTCAGTTACACAGTCACAGAGAAATGAATTCTGTCAACAACCTGAGGGGGCTTGGAAGCACCTCTTTCCTTAACAAGGCCTGAAGATAAGACATAGCCAGTGAACTCATTGATTTCAGCCTTGTAAGACCCTGAGGAGACCCTGCAAACATTGCCAGACTCTTGAACTATGGAAATTAAGGTAATTAAATATATGTTGTTTTAAGCCATTAATTTTGTGGTAATTTGTTTTGTAGCCAAAAAATCCATATACCACCACAAAAATGAAAGCACTATACCTGGTATGTTGCCTTGCTTCTTTGATACAGAATATTCCAATTTGGAAATACTGCTCTGGAAGTATGTATACCAGGTGACATGCACAACAGCCAGGACCAGCAGGTATCTCTAACCCCCATGCCACCCGCCACTGTTGCATCAGCACGTCTCTCTCAGCACACACCTGTAGTTGCCTGGGGAGTCACTTGTGAACAGCTGGTAGAAGAGGAAATGGCCCAAGCTTTTTAGGTCACAGGTCAGCTTTGTATGTGGGTGCAAACTGAAAATGGACACTGGCAGCTGCATTACAACCTCACTAAGGAATGGCCTGGAAAGACAGTGACAGATGAAATCCTCCCACTGAGCACAATTTTGGGCAATGTACCTCTTTTTCCATTTTCTGTGGGCAGAAAAATGCCCAAAATTTAGAATATATGAAAATGCATGGGGAGTATCTAGTGGTCTGGCTGACTGGTTAGTGGCAACAAGAGGAAAAGATTGGAAAATTTGGGGCAGAACCATGTGGATGAATATATGAAAATATATACAAAGTGTGACTATCTTTATATCTCATATAAATGCCCACTAGAGAGCATTTTCAATAGAGGCAGTAAATAAACATGTAGATAAAATGATTGTACAATTGACATAAAACATCCTCCCCCCTCCAGTGCTGGCATGTGGCATGATGGGCACATGACTGAAGTAGCCATGGTGGAGAAGATGAAGACCACGCGTGGATTCAACGACATGCCCTCCCTCCTTACGAAGGTCATCTGGCTAATGCCACTGCCAGACATCCAACATGCCAACAATGCAAACCAATGAACGTTTCCCTTGAGGAGACTGCTTGCCACTTGGTGGTAAGTTGGCCATACTGAGCTATGATTTACTACGGAATAGACACGCAAGTTGGGTACGAATGTCCTTTCCATATTTTGGGCCTCAGCTAGCACCACTATCCAAGAGTTTGTGGAGCATTTGATTCATTGTCACAGGATTCTATATAACCTAATATCAGAGAAAAGTACCAATTGTACTAAAGAAGCTGTGGGAAAGGACCTATGACTAATGGATCTACCCATCATATTCCATGAATCACACCCCAGAAGCTGCCAGCCCAGTAAATCACTGGAGCAGTTTCTGAAGGTGCAATTGAAGCACCACCTCAAAAATGTTACTCTGTGAGGATGGAGCTCATCCTCCAGAAAGTAATTTATGGCTGGAATCGAAGAACTTTATGTGGTGCTGATTCCTCAATAGGAGAATGCAGGGTCCAGGAGCATGGGGTGGAAAGAGGCATGACACCACATACCACCCTTCCCAAAGACCCACTTGCAGAATTTGTGCTTATTGTCTCCACAGTGCTGGGCTGCAGGTTTGCAAAGGATGAGCACTTAGCACCAGAGTTTCAAGTGTCTCATTGAACTATCAGCTAAGGCCATTGCCTGGGCGCTTTAGGATCCTTGTGTCTGTGAACCAGCAGTCAAGAAGTAGAGTCCTCTCCCCGCAGGAGGAAGCAGGGATTCTGTTACATAATAGAGACAGAAAGGCATATATGTAGCATCCAGGCGAACTCTTGGTACTCATTGGTTCAATTCTGACAGTAAATGAATAAATGCAGCATTAGGGTGTGAGAAGGGCCTAGTGACCAGGGGCTCAGACTCTTTTGAAAGAAAAAGATATCATAGAATATTGTCCATTCCCATCTTCTTTACATTCCTGCCAACGAGGCCACTTTGTTTTGAATTTTAATATTACAGGGTAGAACATATTGACTTCTTTTTTGGCCTTATTATATTAAGGGTTACTAATTATGGTCATTTAATTCCAGCTCGTATAGATGAGGTACATTCTTCCCTGGTAGAAAAAAATTCAAAACAAGATCAAGATGCTATTTGTGAATCATTTTAGAAATTAAATATTTATTATGCTGGAACTTGGGAGAAAAATATTTTCAAGAGGAAAATTTTGATCACGATTCCTGATTGATTTCTTGATATTTAAGGCTAGACAGTTTAATTATCATGATACTTATTAAGATAATAAAAGATTTTTGAGGTAATTTTCTCTAAGAAATATTAGTTCTTTGTTAACATAATATATGACCAGTAAATTTTTATCTGTTCAAGTTAGAAGTAATCTTTAAAAACTAACAACAATTCTAATAAATAAACGTTATTTTTAACACCACACTTCCTGTTTTTTAAAAAAGGGAAAAGACTCATAAAACCATTTGGAATGTTTATTTCTGAATTTTCTTTTTCATTCTCCTTATTGCAAAGTAAAACAGTAGAGCATTAAGATCTGAAAATGCTTTTCAAATCATTTGGTTCAACTCCCTCATTTCGTAAAGAAAGAAACTAGAGAGGTTACGCTAGTTGTTTAAGGTCATGCTGATAATCACTGTCAGAGCTCCCAACTAACGTGTCAAAATTTATTTTAAAATGTGCTTTGTCACAATGTTCTTGAAATAATTATAGTGCTTATTTTCCCATATTTCTTTTAAACAAATTTCTTGCTTTTTTATTTGTGTGCTTGATTTTTTTCAATATCTATCTAAGCAAACTTTAACCCGTAGTCTGCACTTCTATTTCCTTCCCTAAAATACAGATATAATATTTAGGGAGACTTGATATATATAAAATGTTAAAATTTAAAAGAATCACAAAAAAAGCCTATTTACCCAATATGTACTTTTTTCCTAATTCACAAGATGTCTGGAACTTCTTTATCAATACATCTAATATGAGGATACTGCACCTAAGGATAATCAGCATGACCAGCTCAAAGATGAAAAGTATGAACATGAATTGATTTCTGTCTAAATTCTTGTTTTGCTTTAATTTCTTTCTTTTACACTTTGCTTAGTTTTTATATCTCTTATGTCTTGAATATTTTTGTGAGGCACAAGTGTTTTTTAATCTGTTTGTTTTTCATTCTTACTTGAATTATTGGTGGTTCAATGGAGTTTGTTAATGGTTAGAAAATCTTTAATAGCCTGCTACTACCAATTTTTCCCCCGAGTTTTGTTTCTGTTTTTCTCTTTTTCTACAGAATTACATGTGATCTAATAGTTTAAATTTATTACAATTTCATAGCTTAAAAATAAGTTAGTAGCTGTAAAATAGAGTGAATAACTTTAAATCAATTCGATTTTGAGTTACTCTTCACCCACCACTTTCCTATCAGAAATTCCTACATGATTATTATACTTTTATCACATATGTAATCCTAAGATGTTTGTGATGCAGTGCGTCTATTTGAGATCTCTTTCAGTGCTTTACAATTAAACTATTTTTGCTATCTTTTTTCAAAATGCTGAAACAGGTGGCATTTTGTACACTCATTGCTTATTGTATAATAGTATGCATTTCATAATGGTTTTAACAAGTGGAGTCAGAAAATGAATTGTCTTTATGTGATTTCCTGTTATTACTATTGGTGCTACAAACATCAAAAATAAGTGCAATTCTACTTGTATTTATATTTGCAAATGGTTTGTATGGCCTTTATGGGATAGGTTTCTGTGTGGATAATAATAAAGGTATTCTCTCTGCTGCAGTTTATTAATGTCCATGGCATTAATAACACTTTGCATCTGTGTGTCATATTTCCATTGAGAATGTCAGCATTTTCCTGTGATTAGTGTCAGGGAATAATAGCTGCCTCTAATTCAGAGCACCTCAATTACTAAATAATATATGATTTTATGTAAGGCATCATATGTTTTATACTCAGCATGCTTTAAGAACATTCCAGCAAGGAATATAGTTGCCAGAAAATATGTCGTTTAAATATTGGGATTAAACAGCTTTAGTGTTAATCAAATAGATTGAAGTAATAAAACAATACTCAATGGAGAATTAGATTTACCACATTCTTTGAGAAAACATACTAAAAAGCTTTAGCCGAAAGTCATCTGTTGAGTACTGGTGATGCAGTTGTTCATTTTCTCTGCCAAGTTCCTCAGGAAAGTGTTCATTTTTTTTATAACTTTTCATAGCCTTTCATTTATGTAATTTTGCACCATCTCTTTTTAAAATGCCCCAACCCAATCATAAAGCTTATTATCAAAGGGGGCTTTGAGTAGCAAAAATAAGTTTTATACCTGTTCATCCTGAGTATCATAATTCTTATCCTGTCTGTATAGGTTAGCATAAAAAAAAAAAAGGATTTCATCAAGGTTTTCCTACTTCATGAAAGGATTGATGCTGTTTATTTTGAATCTCGTGGTAACCTGTACTTAGAATCCATTCAGCAAAAAGCTTTGCATATTGTAAGCTTGATGTTATGTCCAGAAATGAAAAATACTACAGGTAGCTAAAAGAATCTATAGTAGCAAACAGCTAATCATATCCTCAAATATCACTAAAAGAACATTAAGAAATCTTAAAGATAGAGCCCAAACTAAAGCCATCATCTATATCTGATTGTGAATTTGTGAAAGCTCATTTGCAGAATATTCTTTCTTCCAGCACTTCAGAGGCTTTGGCCATGGTGTTCTGGGTTCTTAGCTAAAATCTGGATCTACAATTGGGATTTCTCACTCATTCTTGCTCCTTTTAGAACTATGCCTTGAGCCAAACTTTTTCAAATTATGTACATCAAAAAGTTCCAGATGAGTCTATTGTCATATTACCCTGAAAGAGTCTGATCTCATCTGATCAGAGAAGCTAAGCAGGGTCAGACTTGGTTAATACTTGGGTAAGAGACCTACTGGAGTTAGGCTGAAAAAAAAAAAAAATCTCACAACTGTATGTTTAATGTTGAATAGCAGTCTTTTTGTTTGGAAATGGTATACCAAGTGGATAAACTGCTTTACACTGACAGATTTTTTCAAATAATCATTTCTCTCTATATTGTGGTTTGTAGGTAGTATGTTTGCATTTAAAAGGGATTAGTGTCTGCACAATGCGTTAATATAATGGTTCCAAATTTTTTCAACAAGACATTAATTTTAGCCACTTTCAAAGAAAATCATGTTTCTTCTATTCTATAAAACATGTAAATGTGAGAATGCTCCAGAGAGTAAAGGGGCGTGGCAACGCTACTCTCTCACTCTTGCTCTTTGAGGTGACACTGAGGCACTTTTGAAAAATCCTAAGATCTACTGAAAACAGTCTTCAAAGCTTCTCTTTAATCTAATATAATAACAAATGCTGGGAACTTTAGGAACAGCGTTAGGACAGCCTCTTTTTAAGTGCACATTGAGCACATGCTTTAACTATAAAGCTGAATATGATGAGTATATAGGTAGCCTAAATGATTACACACAGATATTTCTTGGAATGATTTCATTGTTAAAATTCTCAAAAATGTTATAACTTAGAAAATTTGTAGGATTAAAATTTGGTTAAATGGCAGTAATATTTATTCTCACATCTTGAAATATTATAAAATGTCTTCTTATTTTTCTCTTTCTACACCTCTTCTCATCGATATAAATCTTATTATGAAGAACAGATTAAACATTTAAAAACAATTTTGTTAAAGTCATACCATTGATTACTTTGAGGGTAAAAGAAAGTAAAAATATTAAAGGAGACAGAAGACATAACAAAATAGAGTATTGTTGGAAACTCTAAAATCTCCTCAGGTATTCATAAAGGAATATTTGAATTTTGTTTTATTTTATTTTACTTTGTGCTTTTGAAGTGTACAGCTGAATGTCATATTTGGATTAACCAGCTATTTTGCAGAAGGAAAAGAGAAAGCAGAATGCATTAGAGAGGCTTATTGATATTGCTCTGAGGCAATAGCACTGTTGTCTTCGTGAGTCCATATCGTTATAAAAGTGCTAGATGATAATAATTTTCATTAACCCTACAAGAGTTTTCTAGTTTCTCTCCTATAATAATCCTCCAAAATTTTCCCAGAGAGAGCTAATATGAGACTTATGAGACTCGGTTCCATTTTAGTTTTACATATAGTAGCTTTTTAAAAGGCAGACTGTAAGCTTGCTCTGAAAAATGTCAATCCTATGAATCTTCTGGCCATGTCTTTAGTATTATTTTTTAGTAGGATTTCTTCTGGAAATTGTATTAAGTGGGACTTCCAAGTGAAACTGAGTCAGAAGAAAGTAGAGCTAATGATAGCAATTGCCTTAGGACACAGTGCCTGGCACGTGGTAGTGTCTCTAGAAAATATCTGACTGACTGAATAATATATGTTTTCCAAAGGTTATGCCTATAAAAATCAAATATAGCACAGAGGGGTCACCCAAATATATTTCCAGCTGAGAGTTACATAGCAATCAGGTATTATTTACTGATTAAAATGAACATAATTATAAAAAAGAAGAGATATGCTAAGGAAAATATACCATGATGCAAACCTTGTAAACTGTCACTGGAAGTGCTAAAATTATTCTTCACTGGAACAAAGATTAACAACTTTTCTCATAGGTAGTGCAAATAGTCAATATTTGATGAAGATCCCAACACAGTAGAAGAAAAAACATATGGGATACATCATTATTTGGATTTAATCTTTTTGCAGAAAGATGGAATGACTTGGTGATAGACATAGCCATGATAAGCAGAACCATTGTAAACCATTTTTCTACTTAATATTGATTGGATGACAAAAATAATTGTTTAAATAATCATAAACCTCAATGCATTAAAGAAATCAGATTATTCATGCCTAAAAATCCCTTCCTATAACACACACATCCTCCAAGACTATTGAAGTAACTCTGAAAATATTTCAGGTTAGTTGAAAGCTGAATATAAGTTCATATTTCAGATAGAGTGCAACCTTCCAGCATCGTGGTTTCAAGTACTTCAGCCTAAAAAGTGACTCATATCAGACCATGAAAATTAGGGGTTGGGAACATACTTGAGTAGCTTTTACATAGTTATGCTTGTACTTATTATATTTCTCCTATTAGTCGTTGCCAACCCTCCTTCCTTCAAGCGTTTATTTTAAACAACATAACAAGACTGTGTAATCACAGCTTGAACCTTGAGGAGAGAGTAAATTTACTCGGCTGATTCTCTAGACACCCCTGTCGCAGTGGAGGAGGAGCAGGTGCCCAGCCGTGGCTCATGAATATTTGCTCACAGAGCCAGACTGATTTGAAGGCTCTCCGTGCAGCAGGCACAAGTTTCTGCACAGGTGTTCCTCTTCCCACCCAATGATTATCCCTCTATTAGAGCAATTTTTTTTAAATTCTGGAGATGTATTAACACATAGGTGTTCACACATTTGTCTCTTTTAATATTTTTAACTCCTTAATACAGAGGTCATGTCTCAAAGATGTTTGTACCCTCTAAAGTAATTAGGAGAGTGTGTGATGAATGCATAGTGAATAAATGTGCTGAGTGAATTGTGAATGAATGAGGGAGGGAGAGAATGAGTGATCTGGGACAGGATAGTTACACTTAGAATATCCTTTTCTGCAGACAGTGAATTGACCTAATTAGGATCATGGTGAGGATGTTAGTACATGCCTTCTGAGCCCAGAAAGATAAGGGGAATATGTAAAATTGCTGGTAATAAAAGAATAGGAATGATGGGGCCTGTGGCATGTACCATCTGAGGGCATTCTAATTTGAAAAATGTAAAATATAAAATTTTATATATAACTCTAGCAAGATTGAAAAGGAGCTGTTTTGGCATGCTGAGTTAAAGATTAACCCTAATAATAGATATCTTGGGCAGAGGCATGGCTCCTGGGATCTATGTTTCTGGAAGGAGGCCTTTCAGTGTTAGTATGTGTTATTTTGCTATGGAATGCCTATTACCATTGCTAATCTAAAGGGTAGGACTTACTTTGCATTTCATTTTATTTCTCCATCTTGTGTAGAAACAGGAGGGGAAGAGAAACCAGACCTACACTTTAAGACATTTTATTATTGAAAATGCCAAACATGTACAAAAATAAAGGAAAGAGTATAATGAACTTCCAATGTCTCCATCACTCGAAAACGTGGAGGAGGTGGACAAATTCTTAGAAACACACAGCCTCTTTAGGCTCGATCAGGAAGAAATAGAATTCCTGAACAGACCAATATCAAGTACTGAAATTGAAGCAGCAATAAAAACCTTCCTAAAAAGAAAAATCCCGGACCAGATGGTTTCACACCTGAATTGTACCAGACCTACAAAGAAGAACTGGTGCCTCTCCTGCAGAAATTATTTCTTTCTTTTTTTTTTATTTTTTTTTATTTTTATTTTTTTTTATTGTTTGTTGTTTATAGGGGTACAGATGTTTAGGTTACGTATGTTGCCCTTGCCCCCCTTTCCCCCAAGTCCCACTCCCAAGCGTGTCCATCTCTCGGAGGGTGCACACTGCACCCTTTGTGTATGCATATATCACATTGAAAAGGAAGGAATCCTCCCCAAAATATTTTATGAAGCCAACATCACCTGATACCAAATCCAGGAAAGGACACAACAAAAAAAGAAAACTACAGACCAATATCCCTTTTGAATATAGATGCAAAAATTCTCAACAAAATCCTAGCAAACCGAATTCAGGTGCTTTTCAAAAAAATAAACAAAGCATATAGAAGAGAGGCAAGAACTATAGCAGATACTGAAGCCCCAGGTATCAAACATTCTCCAAACAGGTTTTTACCTTTCTCTTCTTTCCTTTTTCTCCTCTCCTTTCAAATTAGGTTCGTTCCTCTCCTTCCTTCATAAACACCTTTAGAGATAGGGATGGATATTTTGGTCTGCTCTTCTCCATGATAAAAAACCCTTCCATCCAATATTTCCATCACTTCAAAGGTTTTAGTTCAAGTGAAATCCCTATGGAAAAAATTCTCTCTGTGGGAGTAGCCCAATGTTCAAAGTATAAAAACCAGAAAGAATAAAAGCTTCAAGGAAGCTTTAAGATTTTCTAAATCTATCCAAAAGCCATGAATAAAATTAACCTTTAATTGAAAACTAAAAATTCACTTGACATTGATTTAAGAAAGGATGCACTATTAATTTTTACAATCTTAGTCTCACAATAATCTTGATGATATAGATTCACATTTCACCTAAAATAGTTGCCTCTGTTGAGAAACTGATAAGCAAGCTACCTCTTGCCTAACTTGCTTACTCCTTAAAAAAACTTTTTTTAAACAGTTTTTCTCTAGAAGACCTTTATGAAGTGAATTCATGGTAACTGGCCAATATTATTCCTAGCCATACATATACTCACTGTGGAGAACATAGCTTGGGCTGTGTTATTTGAGGTGACAAATAAAAAGATAGTGATGGCTGGTGATTAATAGCAGCCTCTTTTTTCATTTGTACAGAAAATTAGAGTCATATTTTTTCTTTTGCTTTATCTATTATCAATGATTAAATTTACATCTTATTTTTTGAGTTGTTACTCTGTAAGGTTTTTTGTTTTTGGTTTTGTCTGGGATGAGAGCCAGTTCCACCTAGTGTTTATTACATTAAGATTACAGAAAAATTTTCTGTTTGACAAAATCGAAGATATGACTTCTTTAGTTTTATATTTCATTTTATATATACTGCATATATAATATTTGTGTGCATACATTTGTATTTACTTTGTACTCACAAACCTATAACTATGATGCAGAAAATGGTTTTGAGCAACCAGTGAATTCATGGTAAAATGATGCTTAAAGCTATCCCACTTTCCTTAGTTAATCACAATGTGTTTACAGAAACCTCAACAAAAACACAAAAAACCAATTTTAAAGAGATCATATTTTTCACCATAATCACATGATGTTTGCTTTCTTGAAAATGTAAGCAATAAATAAGTGTAATAAATAACAGATTCACTATAAAAGAAAGATGCAACAATTTTATCTTCACTTATAAAATGTAATTTTGTTCCAACGTTGATTTCATTTTCTAAATATCCACAGAGAATGAATAGACAATAGCAGCAATGTACTATAGAGTTTGCATAAGTCACATAAAGGCTATATAAACTTGAAATATCTAAGTTAGCGCAGATTTTTAATAAGCTTCATTAAAGTTGTAATTAACTTTCTTTTAGCTTACTTCCTTCAAATTTAAGATGGGCTTTTATGGGATTGGTGGCAAGAACAAAGCCTTTTAAAAATGCCTCAAAAGTGTCAAATGATAGCTCAGTTTCTTTAACACAAAGCGGAGTCTGTTAAAATCATCTCAGTTAACATTCTCTGAAAAATAATCCATCTGAAACATCCGAATAATTGAAGGCACAACTAAGTAGTTTAATTGTAAGTATATGGAGAGCAGGACAACCTTTAATGTCTTTGTTGCTTTCCTCTTCTTTCCCCCCTTCCCAATCAAACGGACTTGTCTTTCAGATGTTTGAGACAACCATATTCTTTTCAGGTGGGGTAGGACGTTCGCTGCATGATTTTAAGCCACAGTTTGCAGCACAATCTAATCTGGCCTCCCTCCTTCCTTCTAACTTCTGGGTACTTTCTCAGCCCTGAGAGTATAAGGTCCTGCTCTGGAAATCATCAATTACGGAGTTGAACTCATAAGGGGTGAAGTATTAGACACCACTTTACACTATTAAAAGGGCAGAAAAGTGAAAATTAACCCCTTACTTTTTTTTTTCTTTCAGGAAATTATGGGGGTACAAACATTTGGTTACATGTTATGACTTTGCCACATCCCAACCATGATTTGAGACATGCCCTTTCCCCCCTACAACACTCACCGCGTCCGTTAGTTGTGAGTTTACCCACCCCGAATCCCCTACTCCCAAAGAATATTACTACTGTGTGAGCACCTTAGTGTTGATCAGTGCCAGTTTGATGGAGAGTACATGTGGTGCCTATTCTTTCATTCTTGTGATACTTCACTTCGGAGGATGGGCTCAAGCTCTAGCCAGGAAAATTTAAGAGGTGCTAGATCACCATTGTTTTTTATAATACAATAGTATTCCACTGTATACATATACCACATTTTATTAATCCACTCATGGATTGACAGGCACTTGGGTTGTTTCCACATTCTTGCAATAGTGACTTGTGCTGCCATAAACATTCAAGTGCAGATGTCTTTATTATAGAATGACTTTTGTTCCTTTGGGTATACGCCTAATGGTGCTATTACAGCCATACCACCCTGAACGCACCCGATCTCGTCTGATCTCGGAAGCTAAGCAGGGTCAGTCCTGGTTAGTGCTTGGATGGGAGCCCTTAAAATTTTTTTAATTAACCGGGTTTCTTCTGGTCTAAAGGAAAAATTTAACTCATAATATTTAGAACTATTCAAACTAACCCTAGCCAATTGCTTCAAATTATATTATTAGTTTTTCATGGGTTAAATGAGAGAAACTGAGACAGCTGTTCCTCATCAAATCTCTGGGAAATTTATTGTAGCAAAAATTCTATTGAAAATAGTAACATATTTAGCAGCTGATTTTGACAGAAGTGAAAACAGTAATTTTTTCCTAACGTAATTATAAAAATGTATAAATGAATTATTCTTCAATGATAAAAATGATCATCTTTGCTGATAGAATGTATTTTCCTTATTTTTAAAAATTTTTAAAAAGGCATGTATTTGCTTTTTAAATTAGAAAAACAAAATAAAACTTTAAGAAGAAATGAAAGAGATAAAGTATGAAAAAATAATGGCATTGAAGTTCTGTATTGGTAAAATATTCCAAACAGAATCATAATTCAAAAAGAAAAAAAACAAAACGTGGAGGCAACAAGGCACCCACACTCAGCATGAAGTTAATAAAACTAATGAAGTGTTCATTTGGTCATACGTTTCTGTGAAACTTTTTAGCATATTATTTTTTATCTGCAACTGGTTTAAACCTGATGTATGTTGTTGGAGTAGTCACAGGCTTTCTGGTATTCCACCAAAGGGAAAGGAGATTTGTGATTATATGCAGTTTGGATCAGGTGAGATATATTTTTGTGGTTTGTTCCTTCCGTATGTAGTGAACTTAATGCTGGCAATCTGGATGCAGGAAAGCCTTCCAGTAAAATATTACATCATGTGTGCCAACTCACCTGGGGACAGGAAGGTACAGGGCCAGAGGTCATTTTACAATATGAGTATGTCTCATGGCACGCAGGCCTGGAAGTGTGTGGGTAGTTAAAAAGAAACGAGTTTGGAAATGAGCAAGGAACAAGACGAAACTGCTCTTTCCATTGGAAAATGATACTGTGAAATCACTGACATATTACAAAAGCATAAAAAATATGCAACTTAAAGATGAAGAGAAAGAAGTTATTATAAACTAAGGCAGTTAATTAATAAGAATATCATATTATTTTTTCAGATTTTATGATATTTATGGCATACATCCTCTTCTTAAAATATTTAATTTGTATTATTTCTTCATTATAAACAAATGTTCATTTTGTATCTGATTCTGCACTTGTGATTTTAGGTCCTGTTTCTTAAGGGAATTTCCCCAGAGTGCATAAAGTTCTATACCCATAACACCTAGATTTATTCCTCAACAAAGTGCTTTAACTGTCCCTTTCAGGGCCCTACATTGTCAGCTGATCTTAGGTAAGATGCATAAGTTAGAGAACAAACCAATGCTCCACAGCCGAACATTTCCTGGTACCACATATTGCAGTACTTATACACCTTGGGCACATCAGTACCACCAAGGCCTCTTGGTGATGCTAAGGTATTTCATTAGCAGAGTTCTTTTGCTCCAGGTGGTAGATTTTTGACCTCTGCAGGGTATCCAAGGTTCTAGGAATTTGTTGTAGGAAAACAATGCATTCTCATTCAAAAGTAAAAGAATGATATATTAGAGAAAAAACAGCCTGGGCTTTCTGATTCTCCATAAAATATTAAACTACTAAATACTATAAATCTAATTTGCAATATATTACTGTACAACTTTCCCTCTTTAGATTAGTCTTTTGGGTCAGAGTTGCCCTGTCTTTACTGGGGGGCAAAGTTCTGACATGCTTTAGACCACACCCTATCTTAACCTAGAAAACCCTCTGAACCTTGAGGGAGCTTAAGAGATTGCCTGCCATTTTCTATATTAATTTCAAATTTTTAGCATCTCTGGAGAGTAAATCTAGTAGCTGGCCTTGGTTGAAACACTTAAGGAGCGCACATACTGACAGTATCTTCGCACAGTTGCTAGACATATTTCATAGACACCGGTCAAAGTAAAATAACATGTATTGATCTTGTATGAGATCATTTCTGAATGGTATTCTGAGGCCTGGGAAAAGTTAGTTCATTCCCATGGCTTATTGTTTCCTAACAGAAGAACAAAATACGTTTATTAGTATTTGGTCTGACCCTTTGGTGACAAATTTCTTACACACAAAATAAAGGCCCATTAGCAAATATTTGCTGGAATCAAGTTTGTTGGAGTTTATTTTGATTTTCATATAATAGGATGGATATCTTTGTCTCCTTTTAAAAAATAAAAGTCATAACCAATTAGTGAGAAAGAATAGCTGTTGTGTGCATCTCCACACCATCTCGATGATTGAAATACTGAAGTGTGCACAGAATCTGTTTGTGTCAGAGTTCCCATGTATGGTCATCTTTCCAGATGACAGGAAGTTTCATTTCACTAATAAGCTGTCTCCCAAAGCAGATGTCATTAGTATGGCTCTCTGAACTGTAAGTAAAAGGAAAACAACAACAACAACAAAAAAAATCCTTTATGAGTTCAGCAGAGCACTTCCATTTTCTATTTTATTTTGTTCTATAGTATGAACTCCCTCTTCAAGTTTGAATATCCTGTTTCAATTATTGGAATTTTAGAAATTGGCTGGGTCCTTTCATGCCAGCATCATGCACGCAGTGTATCTAATGCCACCAGGGCTCTAGGTTGCAGAGAAAACAAGGCTGAATAAACCTTGCCTGTTATTAGTTAGTGTGGGTGAGGGAAACCTACAATCATTCTGCGTTGGTGTTCTGCTGCATTTCAGAGTTTGACCCAGGAAAAATTCATATGCTGTGGTAGTAGTGGAGTTATGTAGAAGTCTGGAGCCTTTGCTTGGCTTCACGTGGCATATAGGGGCTTAGCACTTAAAATGGCAATGGAAGAAAGCAATGATAGTGTCTGATGTCTTCACTGTGTAAGAGATTTCATGGCAATATCCATATATTTTAAATCCAATCTGTTAGGCCTGAGAGTGTTATGGCCTAATGCCAGTCCAGCTTTGAGATAATATATATTGATATAATACCAATATATAATATATATTGATGTAATACCAACTTTGTATTTGAACTAAAATATCAAAATGGTGTTTGCTAAAACTACCCAAGTATGTGCACATATTTGAAGAGAATATATCCTACTTTGGTGATTTGTTACACTTTATGCATACACCTTATAAGTCCATGAGACAAAATTTAGTTTAGGCTAAAGTAGAAAAGTTTCTTCTTGGGGTTTTAATATTAATTAGCACTGAAACAGACGGTCTCAAGAAAAAAAAAATACACACACACACGCATACACAAATTGGCTCCTGAAACAAGTTGAATTACCATCTTATGTATTATACAATCCAAAAGGTTGTTTCTAAAATTCTCATGACTTCCCAAGAAGTCTGTTCTGCTATCTGTTCTGCTACTCAGTGGTTCTGAATTTCCTTATCCATAAGGTATATGAGAAAGAGAGAGAGAGAGAGAGAGAGAGAGAGAGAGAGAGAGAGAGAGAGAGAGAGAGAGAGAGATCATGGTGATGGTGTGTGTGGCAAAGGAGTGACTGATAACTAATGTTGAAGCCTTAAATAATTCTTTGTCACCATAATTTAAACATGGAGTAAGTAAACAGGAGGTAAGTAAACATTTATGCAAGGATATCATCGAACTCTAAAGTGCAGGTGTTTGCTGCCAGCTGGAATTCTCAGTAAAGTGAATACTGTGGCACTTCACATTTTTTCCTTGACTATTCTCCACTCCTTCCCCCCATCCCTCTAATGTCCTCATCAAAGAAATAACTTTCTAGCTTGAATTCTCTCAAATCTTAGAAATGTCAGCTCTGTTGTGTGGCAATGTTACATTTCGTGAGCAAGATTTCCATCTCTACAAACAAAAAAACTAACTGCAACATGAAACTGAAAATAGAGCTATTGGGTCTGTTAGTCTAGCTGGAACTGGGAGAAATAGTCATCAGAGCCTGGAAACATTCAGAAAAAAAGCGTGGGTTAGAGCTTTTCCTCTCCCTTTCTGAGGACTGAAAGAGACATCTCTCTCCAGGGGATGTTGGGAATGGGGTAAGCTATTTTCCACCACCAGCTCACAACCTGTCCTTATCCAACCAAACTCACACAGCATTTCTTTACTGAAGAGGATAAGGAGGGTGTTTCCACCATGATTATTGAACCCACACGCAGGAGCTGCAAAATTTATTGGATTCATGAGTTCTTCACTGAGGACCACTGAGACCAACAGAATGGAAAACTAACATGAGGGATTAGGACTCTCAGTCTGGGACATAAAACAGATCACAGAATACAGATTCAAAATAAGACCCATAATGTTTTATACGGAAAAGCAAATTGCTTGGATGGAAAAAAACACAGATCAGTACTTCCCTGTGTGTATGATGGGGAGAGAATGCAGTGATGTGATTCACAAGGAAAAAGGTCTATAATCAGCACTTTGGATGAACGTCACATTCTAGGTCCCATTCTTATAGAATCGAAATACACTTAAAGAGTTTGAAAAGGCTTCTCAGTAAAGGAATTGTTAAATTATCACAGGTAAAATTGCTTTTTCCCAAAAATCATCTTGAAACCACTCTGTGGAACAAGGGTTGTTGTGAAAGATTTTGAGAAATGTTGTCGTAGATGATTAGAAGCATAATGTAAGGCCATACTTGAACTAGGTGAAAATCTCTAAAAGAGCTGAAATTCCTCAGTAATATTACTGCTCACATTTCCCTTGTTCTAGATGTTCAGTACCACTCAGACATATCTAAAAAATTTGGAGTTCAAGGATCTAAATGCTGTAACACTGCTTTAAAAAACTCCATTGACATGATTCCCATGAACAGCTTTATTTTGTGGTTAAGATATTTCCGAGATGAGAGACTGGATGGCAATTACGTTTTTATTTATTTTCTTAAAGCTTCCTAAACAACTAAAATTATGTGCTTTATTTATGGGCTGATTTGGTTATTGAAGATTTGTTTTGTTTTGGTTTTTTTGAGACAGAGTCTCACTCTTTTGCCCGGGCTAGAGTGAGTGCCGTGACATCAGCCTAGCTCACAGCAACCTCAAACTCCTGGGCTCAAGCGATCCTTCTGCCTTAGCCTCCCGAGTAGCTGGGACTACAGGCATGCGCCACCATGCCCAGCTAATTTTTTCTATATATTTTTAGTTGTCTGATTGATTTCTTTCTATTTTTAGTAGAGACGGGGTCTTGCTCTTGCTCAGGCTGGTGAAGATTTGTTTTTTATTTTGCCAAGGGTTTTCTGAGAAATCAGTAACCTCTATTTTAAGTATTCAGGAAACTGAAGAAAGTGAGTTTATAGTCATAACTGAAAATATAATCAAGATTGGAAGGATTGAGGGAGAAGATGTAGCTAGAAAAAAGACAAGAGTTTTAAGTCAAAAGAACAAAACTGTGTTAGGTTGATACCCTGGAGATGTCTGCATTTGTGTACAGAGTTTCTCAGTCAATGGGCAGAGAGTCTTAGGGCAATACATAACCAATATATGTTACATGTTTACATATATATGATATTTATGCCCTTGCATAATATATCAACATGATGGCAAAAAAAAGAAACCCCATAATTATTTTTGAACATTCAAAGCAACTTTAACTCTGTCTGCCAATGGAACTTTTTATATCAATGGGAAACTAAATATTCTGCTTCCTTCTCCTTAAATAAATAAATTTTCTTAATCAAAATCTCTGTTGATTTTTCTGTACGGTTGAAGGGAAGGCCTCTGAGAAGTTATCCAGTCTTTATCAGTGCACAGTAATGAATTTTTAAGTCAACAAAGTGGGCCCAGGACTGTGGTACTGACGGAAGAACTAAATTTTGTTGCGTAATAACAGGATGGACATGTCTAAAGGCAGATTCATTTTGTGGAATAATAGCGTTTATTTTCATAGTCAAGACCCTGCAGCTTTAATCAGAGATGAAGATGTGGATTCTTGAGCTCACATTGGTTTTATCTCAGGAACAAGCCTACAAACATGGAAATAAAAAATTGAGCTTTGCAGAAATGAAAGTAAAGAACAAACTATGAAAGATATACTTTAGTAAAAAGACACTCAATCTGGGTAAGCCCTTGAAGGGCAAGGGTATGGAATTTTCATTTTGCATGATATTGCTTAAATCAAACAACTTCATGGTTTTCATATTTTCTATAGTGTTCCCTGTCTAATGATTTATTAATTTTATTGTTCATTATATATGAT
>RJWJ010014277.1:12535-38294 GCA_004363605.1 Indri indri | reverse complement strand
GTGCTGTGTCTTTTTTCTTTTATCTGTGATTTGAGAGGCTGCCTCCATCTCAGTAAAAGTTCAGTCTTTCATAGTTTATTAATTCACTCTTCAATTCCAGTCATTCTTCTATTCAGCTCATTTGCTGGAAATTTTATTTTAGCATTCATGTTTTTATTTCCAAGACCTCCTTTGCTCTAAAATGCCTTTCGTACACCCCAACTCTCTGCTGTTGGGGGAGGGGTGAGGATGTGACACTGTTGTGCAGGTCCCTCCTGAAGCCTGGCACCCCCGGTGACGGTGGCTGTCCCCTCCGGTTTAAATGTCGGTGGAGACCGTTTGAGTCATGTGGCTTCTGAGAGTCCCAGGACTCTTCTGGAAGGAAGGGGTCCTGGTGAGGACCCCTTTATCAGCTCAGTCTGAGAACAACACCGGGGCAGGGAATTCTCCGCCTCCCGGTTCCCCGCAGCCTGGGTCCCGCCCAGCCTTGCCGCTGCTCCTTGTCGTGGCCGAGGACGAGAGCCACACCAGTGGCATGCACCAGGAGTCAGCGTAGGGGGTGTCCCCTCAGGGACCGACCCTCCTTTGGGTGAACGCACTGTCTCTCCCTCATGGGCGTGGCTCTCATCAGGTGTCTGTGGGCCATTAACTGCAGGCTCCTCTTCTCCGCTGGGACTCTTGGTGAGTGGATCTGTGGCCAGCCTGGGAGCAGGTGAAGGAACTGCCCTGCGGGACACACTGCCCGTGTGACAAAGTCCACTGGCGGGGCTCCCAGGGCCGCCAGCCACCTGGGTCTGGGTGTCCTCTGTCCCAGCCACCTGGGTCTGGGTGTCCTCTGTCCTCCCAGGGCAGCCGGCCACCTGGGTCCGGGTGTCCTCTGTCCTCCCAGGGCTGCTGGCCACCTGGGTCTGGGTGTCCTCTGTCCTCCCAGAGCTGCCGGCCACCCCAGGACTCGGCCTGGCCCTTCCGGTCTGAGTGCCGACCCCGCTGCAGGAAAACAGGACTCCTGTTGCCCTCCGGCTCCTTCTTCCAGCCAGCGCTGCCCCGGCAGAGGGCACCTCGGGGCTGCCCCGTCTCTGTGCCAGCGTTCACCCACGTCCCAGCCCGGCCTTCCCTCTGTGTCACAGGCGTTCCACGGTGGCTGTCATCTCTCAGGGACCCAGCACAGATTCAACACTGAGAGTACCCAGAGTGGTCTGCAAGGGTGACTACTTTTTTAAAGAATATGTTCTGTTATTTATGTGGAGTTTGGGGATAGGCAGGGTGAGGGCCGGGCAACTGCCACGCGTGTCCACACTGCTGAAACCATCCTCGCCGCAGTGTTTTGGTTTTTGTTTTTTTTGAGACAGGGTCTCGCTCTGTCACCTGGGCTAGAGTGTCATGGCGTCATCATAGCTCACAGCAACCTCCAACTCCTGAGCTCAAGCGATCCTCCCGCCTCGGCCTCCCAGAGTGCTGGGATTACAGGCCTGAGCCACCGCACCCAGCCTAACCATGATATTTTTAAAGGACAGTTTATGCCTAAACATCTTATTTAGGTAACATCTGTTTTTAGCTCTTAACATCGTACTTTCTTTGTGGCTTTGGGCAAACATTTCACCTGATTCCATTTTTTCACCTGTAAAATGAAGAATCTGGGCAAGATAATCTTCCCATTTCTTCCCAGCTGTGTGGGACCAGCGCGGCGAGGCCTCCTCCTCCCAGGTTCCCACGAACGACTCACAGCCTTCCCAGCCCCCCTCCAAGCAGCGTCACATGATCAATTCTGCCCCTTCCCAGTCCCTGCACCAGCGCTTGACACGACAGGAAAATGCCGTTGACCCGGACGGCACTGATCTAGAACGGATGGTAGTTCCACGACCGGAGCAAAGTTTATCTGCGCTTGGTGAAAATGCGGCTTCATGGACAGGGCAGGTAAACAGCACCGGCCGCACTGCCAAGCGCACGTTCGAAATCCCTGACGGACTGGCTGCTTTTCAAGTCCTTGCAAAGATTTTCAGCACACACTTTTGTGCCTAGCAGGAGCCGGCTTCTAACCCAGAGCATGAAACCAAGCAGGCCGGTGTCGGGGTCTGTGCCACGCCCTGCTCTGTTCCTGCAGCCCTGTGGGGGAGTCTGCTCCGCACTGGTGGAGACGGGAGAGCCAGTGACCACCCTGCAGGGGTGAATCAGTACGATGGGGAACCCCGGTCCCGCGGCGGCAGATGGAGGGTTCTCACCGGCAGCATTTACCATCCTAAGTCAGACACTGAGGAGCCGTTGCAGCAGGAGGCCTCGCACTTTGGGGGAGAAACCTGCATTCGGGATCTGCGTGTTTCACAAGTGCCACGGGTAACTTCTAAGCCCACCCCTAGCTGAGAAATACCGCGTTGTTAAGAAGGGATTGTTGACTGGAGCTAGTAAGACTCCCCCTGCAGGGACACCTGGAACCGTCTGCGGTTTAGTAGATGTTTACACCAACGATCTCCTAAACTGTGTGCCCTACATGCCGGTGATTGTCACGGAGGCTGACGTGGACTATGGGGACCTGGCAGCATTTGCAACTCAGATCCTCATGCCTGAAGTGGGCGGAAAAGATAAAAGCAGCCCCCCGCCGAGCAGTGACCTTGTGCAAAGCCTGAACTGCAGTGTGTCAGCCCCTCTGCGGGAGGACAGGGCCAGGTGAGCTCATTCGGAGTTACCTGAGCTGCCAACGTGACGCCTGGCAGCTGTTCCCCTAAAGGAAAACTTTGCAAATCCATGGGGATGTGGAGAGTTTCCAAACTTCCTGGGGAAAGAGCTCATTGTCAGCTGGTGCCACAGGCCACCGCTGTGTCCAGAGGGGAGGGGGTCACATTGGACGTTAAAGGCCTCTCTTACCATATGAAGATTAGAGGTCGGCATTCTGAGAGGCTGGGCGTTCTCGTGAGCTAAGAATGCAGACCCACGACGTCCCGTAGCCAGCCGCTGTGCTCCCAGCCTGTCCTGCTGGCTGTTACGAATCTGTGGCAGTCAGGGGGTCTGCTGTTCAATTTATTCTCTCTCCCATTTGCTGTTCTGACTTCCTGCAGTATCTTGCATCATTTCCACGATGGGTTTCCCTCTCACCCCTCTGTTTGCCTGACGAGATCAAACTCCACCAGATGTTTGGAGATCTCTGCAGTAACGGGAAGCCCCATCAGACCATATCGCTGTTATTAATGAAATGATTCTGTCCTGCTAAGATGAGATTCATGACCCCTGGAAAGAGGTCACGGAGCTGGAAGCTCTCACAACGGGCAGCTGGTCCTGACCCGCCAGACTTGGGCCCAGAAGTCTGTTCTATCCCACATCGGCACCCCCCCCCCCCGCCCGTCCAGGTGTGCGAGGAAAGAACCTTGCCAGATGCTTGGAATTTCAAGACCAGCTTCCAGTTTGGGGCTTACCTGAGAATTTTAAGACTCATTTACAAAAAGACAGAGTAGGGAGCCAACACAGACATTTTCCAAAAGTTCCCCACAGTGACGTCTGCGGTCGCTTTAGCTACAGGACGAAAAGTTACCAGGGTTAAGAGAAGGATTCTGAAAAGTATATTACATTCATTTGGATGGCGTGTTCGTCAGGTACTAAAATAAAATTACTATGTGAACAGGAAACAAGTTTATGTTTAAAAAACTGCAAAAGGAATCATTTGTGCATTATCATTGCCACAAATAAAATAGCTCTGAATACGGACAAGGACTGGAAGATACGGAGCAGAGGGGAAAATACTATTTGCTAGTTTTTTCCATAAAATTTTTTTAGAAGTATTACCTTACCACAAAAAAGAAGAAGAAGACGACAATGTTTTCCCGGTGTCTTTATTCGCCGAGTCCCCGCGCTGTCCCCAGGCCTCTGTGCTCTCAGCGCACAGGCCTGCGATTAGCCTGCGTGCTTCCTGTTTCTCCACCTTTTCTGGCAATGCTGCCTCTGTCACGGCTTGGACGGACTTGGGCACGAGCCCAGGAGCAACGCGCAGGCCAAGGTCCAGCCGGCCTGAGGGCCCCGGTCGGCCACACCGCGTAGAGCTGCCTCCGTCCACCCTCCCGTCAAGGGGCAGCCCCATTTCCAAACTTGTCACACACTTCCCTGAAACCACGTCCACTGAGCGAAGGTTCGCCGCTACTGTTGATTTTGGTCCATGACCTCAAAAGAATTCAGCCACCCTGTAAGGAAAAATACTAATTACATCCACCCTGAAATCAGAATAGTTCTCACATCATGGCCCCGATCAGCCCTGGGTTTTTCATGCCTCCCTTCACCAAATTGAGAAATGTCACTTCTACTCCTAATTTGCTGGGGAATTTTTTATCATAAATAGTGCTGAATTTTGTCAAATGCCTTTTCTGTATTTAACGAAATAACCATGTGGTTTTTCCCCTTTGGTGTGTCAATAGAGAAAATTGCCTTGATCGAATGCCAAGTGTTAAACCGACCCTGGGATAATCTGGTGTAAACCCGACTTGCTGATGTGTCATTCTTCTTTGGTACCACTGATTCCGTCGGCTGTGGTTCTGTTAAGATCAAACTGTGTTTTTCCTCCCTGTTCTCACAGCATAGTAATCATCACCACAGAAGAAGCCGTCTGTGACCACAGGTGGGTTTTCCCCACACACCAAGCAGCAGACACGAGTGGAGTGTGCTCTAATTCAACTCTGACCCTACCTACCTGGAGATGGTGTCAGATCCCGCACAGGAGGGCTGGGTCCCCCAAACTGCCCTCCCTCAGACACCAGTCCCAGGTCCTGGTCTCTGGAAATTTGGACCAACTGGCCCCAAGTTGGGGTCCCCTTGGCCACCTCTTTGGGTTCCATTAATTTGCGGGAGCAGCTCACAGAACTTGGGGAAACTCGCGCACTGGTCTGTTAGAAAGGGTTTCACAAAGGATACAGATGGAGCGATGCGTAGGGTGAGGTATGGGAGGGGTGTGGAGCTCCCGGGCCCTGCCTGGGCACCGCCCTCCGGGAACCCGCTGGTGCTCAACTGTGGGGAGGCTCTCGGCCTGTCCTCTTGGGCGAGCACAGACAACACGTCACAGTGCGATTAGCCTCTGGCCTCCAGGGCACGGGGCAGGACCCTCTCTGGAACAAGAGTCTCAGGACCCACAGTCAGAAAGGCGAGGAGGAGGGGAGTCCTGCCTCGGGGCGGGTGAAAGGAGGGCAGGGGAAGGCCAGAGAGACTCTGTTTCCTGAGGCCCAACACACCCAGCATTAGAGCAAAAGACTGTAGTGATGGCTATGGGAGCTTTCAGCAGGAACTGTGAGTGAACACACAGACACACACACACACAGACGCACACACACCCATAATACCACAATTCCCCATCCCGACAAGAGCAACCTCAAAGATTCAACCTGTGCTCTCTGAACACAGGCCCACTGTTGAAATTTGCCGGAAAGCTCTGGGTGTTTTGTCACGGACTGGATGCTCGAGCTCTAGGCCCCTTGGGGCCCCAGGGTGCTGCTTGGAGCGCTCAGTATGTTTGTCTCAGACCATAACGACACGTCCTCCCCAGGACTTTCCCCGTTCCACTGGGTCTGACTCACCTCTGGACCCAGAGTGCATCCACAGGCCCACACAGGCGCACAGTAGGTCCTCGATGAATAGTTACGACACTAAAATGACTGGTCCCGGGAGGCCACAGTTTGCCTGAAGCACACAAGAACCTCCTCCCTGTGACTGCCGTCCTCGTCCTCACACCGCAGACTCCCCCCCCCGCCCCCTCCCCCCGGTTCTGAGCCGCACCTGTCCACCAGCGCCGGGTTCAAACGACAGCTCCCCTTTGGCGCCTGCCCCGGTTTGCGCCTTGCCCACCCTCCCCGCCACTCTCACAGTTTCAACCCCGACTACACCACAGCGTCACTTTTCTGTTCCATTGTTCACTCATTCGCTCCATGAAAATCACCGAACATTTATTAGGCGCCATACTAGTGGGAAGAGAAAGCTCAAAGGCAGGTGTATGAGTAGCCGGATGCTTGGTCCCAGGGACCCAGTACAAAGTTCTTAGCATATATGTTAGGACTCTCTGCATACAGTCTCAGAAGCTGACTCTGGCTTCCTTGAATGCAAAGAGAAATTACTAGAAGGCTGTGGAGCTGCTTACAGGAAAGGAAGGAAGACAGGAAACCCCGGCGTGGAGAATCCCAATGCCTGGCCGGAACAGGTGCGGGACTCCAGTGTTAGAGGTCCTTTTCTTCTCCCCTTGTAATTCGCATCAGGGAAGGGCTGCGTCAACAGCCTGTGTGCCCCGTCTCACAGCCCACAAAGGGCAAGATCTGATTAAACAGCCCCAGGATGGCACCCGACGGAGGAGAGGTGAGAGCCGGCCGCCGTTCTCCATAGAACATGGACTGGCTCCCGACAGCCACAAACCACCGGTGTCCGTCGCGGCGGTGTGCCCAGAAACTTAAGGTGACGTTAAAACAGCCTGATGTGTCCGGTTCCATCACTGAGCCAGACACTTGCCACCTGGAAAAGTCATGACGGGGTTGGTGCGAAGCCATCCTCACTCCCGGATCATGCTGGGATAGGCACTGCCGAGACTCGCGTACGTCTCTTTATCCCGCCTGTGACAGCTTATAAAGCTCCTGCCAGATCAGGAACGACCTAACGTCCACACCCGGGTCCTCCCTCAGCCCCACACGGGACCCACACTCGGTGGAGCCACCTTCAGTGCAGCTGGATTTGGGCAAAGTTCTCACCTGGACGGCAGCTCCCCGTCTGCAAACATCACCCAAGGTGGTGACTCTAGCCGAGAAGTTCACTGAAAGAGTCGATGCAGATTCTTCGGTCAAAACTTCTGGCTGTTTCCATGGAAGAGCGACACCTCTGCTGGGCTCCGCAGAGCACCTGCCACATGTCACCCTCTGCGATGTGTCAGTAATGGGGTGGATCCAGCGCTCTGCGTGGAGCCGCCAATGTCGTATGATGAGTGACCTGCCAGTTCTCAGGGGAGTGGGGGGCTCGGATCCACAAATAGTCCTTCTCTGAATCTCATCGTTGCTCAGAAAGATAAAATGATTCGGAGGATGACGCTTAGAGCCAGGAACTGCCCCCGCCCAGGAGGAAGCCCTCGTTTGCGCGCTCTGCTTCTGTTGGCTGCCCAGCCTCTTGGGGGAAGAATTTACCTTCGGTGGTGGCCGGAATCATCCTCTGCCAGCCAGGAAGGCTACACGTTCTCCTGCCGGAAGTGGGGGTCCTTGGGAACCACAAGGCGTGTTGCACAGGCTCCAGCTCCCGATTCCCCCCAGCTGGCTGTGACCCCAGGTGAGTCACCCAACCTCTGAAACTGTTTCTCCCCACACCCGAGAAGTGATTCGACAGAACGTCAGCCCCGGAGCTCTGCCCGTCCCTTTGTGACTGCTGGCTGTGCGCAGCCACCACGTTCCCCGCCTTCAGGTTCCAAATCATGAACACAAGGAGGGCGCTCGAGGTCAGGGTCAGAAAGATACGAAACCCCGCCACACAGGCACGACACTCTCGCTAACGCCCTCATTGAGCAGGCAGGGCGCGTTTCTGGACAGTTAATGCGATAGACGGGAAATTCTAATTTAGATCGTATCTCTTGCAAATCGTTGCTTCCGAGATGTTGCTGCCAACTTCCATAGTTTTGTTTCTCCTCTATCGTAGCTATCGTAGGTGCAGTCGTTCATATATGCACTTCTGTGAGAATAGGTCTGTGTGTCACACGTGTATCCTATATTTTCCCCACAATCTGAGGCCGAAACACCGATGGGAAATCTTTGAGCACTATTTTGCAGGCTCCAAGTAGCAGGCATTTCCTGTTAAATTAAGTTGGTGATGGAATTTATTATATTAACTGAGCCAATTTCCATCCTACTGCAGTGGAAATGCTGTCTGGCATCCCGCCGTCTCTGTGCCTTTGCTGGGCACGTAACGGCTGCCCCTAATTGCTCATGTCAATTAAGAAGGCGCAGTTAGAGGACAGCGTCACCGGCCCTCACCATGTCAGTGGTGAGGAATGAATGCTTCATTCCGACGGGTAGAACTGGGCCTTTTCACACGTATTAATGGCCTGACCTGGAGTGGGTGCTTTACGTGTCGTTTTGCTCAGTTTGCTGTGGAGCTGTGACATTTAAAGTCTGGTTTATTAAACCGTGATGCTGCTGAGTGAGGGAGCATTATGAGCCATTCTAAGTGCACAGAATTCTGGGCCAGAAATATAACGGCATGTTTTGTTTCCAGAGGAAATACATAAACGCCATAGGTCTATGAATTTACTCCATTCTAGACGTCTATTTGTTCTAGAAGCAGGTGGTGTTTGTGTGTAGTGTAAAACTCACAGGTACGAAGGAACCCAGGGTAGTGTGGAAAGTGCCAACCCAGTCGAGCACCGTTCTTATCCAGATTCAGCACGTAATTCCCTAAAACTGGTCCCCAGGTAATTAGTTTACATCTCTAGGGGCAACTAAGGTTACTGATTTCTTGTGTCTCTTCCGGCTTATTTTCCAGCTAAGGCAAGTTGAGCTCCGAATGGCAAAGTGACTAATCTTCAGTCGCCCGGCCGGTGGTTTGCTCCAGCAGAACCTTGGCCACCCCCCATGACACGGCTGCACCCACAGTGCCTGGCTGTCGGCAGACGGAAGACGGTCTTTTTTACGCCGCAAACCAAACATTTCTAATAGAGCAGAAGACCGAGGAGAACGTCCAGACTACGTGCTTCTATCCGGCTGGGTGCTCATCAAGAACAGAGTACTGGTTGTGAGAGAGAAGCGTGAGATCTCTACTCCAGCAACCTCGGCTGACGTGGAAGAAACCACGGCTCAGACTGGGAAACCGGCGTCACCTGGGCTCCCGCGGCTCCCGTGCATGAACTCTGCGCAGCGCTGACCTTTGCAAAGCTGTGTCGACCCGCCTGGTGCCACTCCCAGCTGTCACCTGGCTCCCCGGCCGTCCGGGGCATCACGGCCGAGTGGCGACGGAAATGCAGGCGCACGTTGATTTCCCATAACGGCTTCATCTATAGAGACGGCAAGGACGCCCTTGGCTGGAGAGTTTGGCACCGAGTATCTGAAAACCTTGAACCCAGAAGGGCTGTTCTAGTGCTGCTTCCCGATGGTGAACAAACAACACTTTGCTCTTCAAGAAAAGCCTCTCTCTGCACCTGCCGACGGAAACTCCTTGGCCTGTCCCCGTACGGAACGCATCCTGGAGCTGGAAACGAGTTGCTGGGCATTGAGGACTTCCCGTTGCTGTCTTAGTAACGCACGTTACAGGCTTCAGGGAAAAATCACAGAACCAGGCTTTCGAGAGCAGCTCTGCACTTGAATTAATCACGAAATCTATGTCAAGTTTTCTCACCTCTCTCTAATTCAGGCTGTATTGGGACAATGTCATCACAGAAAGCAATGCGCTGACAGGAAACGACAACATTGAGCTGTGGACCCTCCTTCCCGCCCCGGGAGAGACGCCGAGCGTTTAAAGTGCTTCCCTGGTCCTTCCGCACGTTTTCTCTCCCGAATCTCCCAACAAACCTGGGAGGCAAGGATTCTCACCACTTCTATTTTAAAAGAGGGACAGGTCAAAGTCCAGAGAGTTCAAGTGACTTACGCAAAGCCACACAGCAAAGAAGTGACAATCCCAGAACTAGACCCAGGGCTTCTGGCGTCCGGAGGCCGTTCTCTCCGAGCTCTCCGGCCACCTCCTCCCTCCTTCTCTGGCTCCTTCGCTCAGCCCTGTCCCCTCCGACATCCCTGCAGTGTCTCTGTGAGGCTCACTTCTCTTTTCTCCTTCAAATGACATCATTAAAGTCCTTCTGTCGGTTGGCTCCAGGACAAAGCAAAGGTCAGAAAACTTTTTCTGTCAAGACTCAGACAACGAATATTTTGGGTTTTGCCGGCCACACGTCTCTGTCACGAATTTTCAACCCTGCTGTTTCAGTCCGAAAGCTGCTACAGGTAATACACGAATGACACAGACGTGTTCCAATAAAACTTTACTTACAAAAGCAGGTGGCCAGCCAGATTTGGCCCTCAGGCTGCAGCTTGCCAGCCCCTGACA
This sequence comes from Indri indri, assembly GCA_004363605.1. Classification (NCBI taxonomy): domain Eukaryota; kingdom Metazoa; phylum Chordata; class Mammalia; order Primates; family Indriidae; genus Indri; species Indri indri. The sequence goes on along the minus strand of RJWJ010014277.1, from coordinate 28,298 downwards.
TGGAGCCTTGCGAGGTGACGTGGCGTCTTTACCAGAGCGAGACACGCAGCCTCAGGCGCGGGGGTGCGGCTGTTGACCCGGCAAGTAAGTTCTTTCTGGAGCCCAGCAGGAAGGAGGATGAAAAGCAGCTCACCGCCACTGGGAAGGGCGGGAGGACGGTCACTGCCTCACCCTAGGGCTACGTTCACGCTCACACGCGCGCGGGTTCTCTCTCTGAGTCCCCAGGCATCTTGATTGTCTTGAAATCCACAAAACGTCACAATGGCCCACCCTGTAGACGACATCGTGCTAACTGGACCCAATGCACAGGAAGTGGCGAGTGTCCTAGACGCCCCAGTGAGACCCATGCTGCCACGACATTGGAGAGAAGAGCCGTGAAAATTCAGGGTCTGGTCACACTGGCGAAGTGGCATCCAGTGACCCGAGCTTGCCAGGGTGTCCCCTCTGCGCGAGGCTGCCGCACCTGCACGGCTACCACTGAGAAAAACGTGATAGGCTTTTTTGGGTTTTGAAACAGCACACACAGTCCTTGGGAAATTACCCCAAACCATTTGTCAGGCACTCTGGAAGCCTTCTGGTTTTGAGAGGGGCAAGTGTGAGAGGGGAGTCTCCAATAGGTCCGAGCTTGCATTTACGCCAATTTGTACCAATCACACCACCCGGGCCAGATACCCGGAAGATCTGATAGGGCTGGAAGAACCTGTGGTGAGAGAGGCTGCCCTGTGGATTCCCTGGCGAGCCCTGCGGGAGGGGTGCAGCTCAGATCCCCGGAGCTGCAGAGCGAGCCTCTGGCACCTGCAGCAAGGGCCACTCGCCATGTGAGAGCATCTTCCGTCCCACTGCCGGGCACACCTGAGCTCCTGCCTGTGGGGCTGCGAGTGACCACGAGATTGGAGCAGGTATTTTTCAGATGCACCGAGTCATAGTGGAGATCGTATATTCAGGATTGGGTCCAAGCAGGTTCAGAGGTGGCCTTGATGGGAAGCCCAGACCCCTAAGTCTCCCATCTTTGACACACGGCGCCTCTTCCTCAACTGATACCCACCGCCGAGGCCGAGGCAGAGGGGCCCCTTGGATTCACTGGTGGAGGAAGAACTCGGCCCGGCTCATAGAAGGACTGGCTCACGGATGTCAGTGCAAGGACGCTGCCGCCCACATCCCCACTCAGGGACACCTGTGAGGGGATCCCCCCACGGGGCAGAGCCTGCCACGCTGTGTGGTCACCGTTGAGAGGAGAGAGGAGGGGGATGAAGTGCTTGAACATGCTCAATAAAATAAACGTAGCGAAAGCAAAGACATGCCGGACCCCGTCTCCACCTGTAGCCCCTTCTCCGTGCCCTCTGGAGGCCGAGTCTAAGCTGGGCCTGTGAACAGTGGGAGAAAAACCTTCCACTGACGTTTCACCAGAACAGCGAGAAGTCAGACTGGAAAGCCGCCTACGCGTCTGGGAACTACCGCTCCACCAGCAATGAGACTTCAAAATGCAAAATCTGTTTGCAAACTGCCCTCCTCTGTGCAGTTTTTAGGAAATCCAGGGTTGCCACCAGAAGGATGAGTCAGCCCCTCAGCCTTCCCCGCCAGAGACACAAGCAGAGCCAGGAGAGACGTGTCCCTGTAAACCCAGGGCAACGGTGGGCGTCCTGCAGGAGTTAACGCTCTGTGAAGACCACAAAGCTGATTTTCTGACAGTCTGTGGGGAAAACAAAATCCTTTAATGGATGCCTTTGAATGAGCTTCTTAGAGGCTTTAAGCAGCCTTGTTAATTTACTACACACGCCTCATTTGGTCCTAAGTGTGCACGGGTCCACGCCCATCCACACACAGGCCCCATCTCTCCTCCTTCCCCTCCTGGCCAGCGGGACCCTGCCCAGCGCTGAGCCTCCCAACGGCAGAGTCAGGTACAGCGAGGGGTGAGTTCTCCCTCAGAGCCAGACCCACCCCTGCCTGTCAGACACTAGGGCAGAAAGGAGGCGGGAGAGGGTGAAATGCCCCGACGAGCCAGTGGGACCCTCCGCGTCCCTCTGGGCTTCACCCTCTGTTCACTGTCGCTCGCTCTGTTTCTCTAATCTAGACCGTACCTGCCACATCCATCATCCAAAACTCGTCAAGAATCACTTCTGCTGGGATCTTTCCCTGAGGTCACCAGGCAGAAGTGAGTTTCCGCCCAGCTTTGTCTACATAGATCTTTTCGACCGTCTGGCTTTATATGCAGCGTCGCTCTTGCGTCCACAATGTCTTCCACCCCCGCTCCGGGTGCCTGGACGAAAGTGCTCCAGCTGACCCATCCCAGCACCCCGGGCTTTGGCAGAGGTCCCTGCACAGGGCAGCTGCTCAGTTCTGTCGTCTGACAGGGCTCAGCTTGGTCCCAGTAAGCCCGGTGCCAGCTGTGCGCAGTTTCATCTCCTGGAGTCTGGGCTTGGAAATGCTAATAGATTCCAGTTATGATTATGGCAGACTGGATAATTCACACACCTTCCAAAATTTGGAATGAAACTTCCAAAAAAGCTGCTCAAAATCTAAATAATTCCTCTTTAAAGGGATCAAAAAATAAAGTAGAAATGGAAAACTACTGGGCTAAAACGTTGGAGAAAGCGAAAAGCCAGAGAGGTCAGCCCAGCACTCCGGGGGGCTGTGCCAGGGTTGGGGGGAAGGAAACAGCTTCACGACCGAGCTGCACTTCGGAGACCCCTGAAGCCAGAAGGACCCTCATTTGAGTTGGGATTCGGAAGGTCTACAGCATCGCGGAAATGTTAAACCAGAAGCAAACCAACTCCCGTACAGCCTTCAGCTTTACATCACTGGACGGCTCAAGGGAACCTCAAACTCTGAATTTTGAACTTGGATGTGTGGTGCCACCTGCCTTTCGGAAGCAAACAAAATCTTACCAGAAGGCCTCGAATTACTTCTCCAAACAATTTTTCAAATCCAAAATCCAGAACACAAGTTAAGCAAGCACACTACCAGACAGGACCCTGTGAGCAAGAGACTCGCTGAAACAACGAACAGTAGAAAGAACTGCACAATTATCTGGAATATTGTAACTAACACCAGACTACAATATTTAAAAAATAAAAGCCAAGCTTGAACATTTTCACAAGGAACAAAAACAGGAAAAATAAAAAATAAAACAATAAAAAGTGACATAGTAAATTCTTTAATGAAGCAAATACAAACTCTAGAACTGAGATTTTTTTCCGAAAAGTAAGAACTGGATGGGTTTTGGCAGCAAAGTAACATAGACAGGACAAAGGAGGAAGTCATAACCGGAGACAGAAGAGATTATGCACAACAAAGAACAGCAAACAAGATGACAGAAAATGTAGAGAGTTGCTAAAGTCAAAGGTGGCAGGACAAGGAGGTCCAGCTCATGTTATATTGATTAGAAATCCAGGAGGAGAAAAGAATGAGGCAAAAAAAATATTTGAAGAGATAATGATGAAGGGTTTTTAGAACTAATATAAGACACCAACTACAGACCCAACAAGCCCAGTGAATTCCAAGCAATATAAATAAAAAGAAATCCACGCCTACACACATCACAGTGAAACTACGGTAAACCCAAGAAAAGGGAAAAAAGTCTTAATATCTGCCAAAGAAAAAAGACAAATATCTTTCAAAAGAAGGAAAGCTAAATAGCTGACTTCTCAAAATGGAAGCCAAAAAATAGTGAAACTACAGAGTCACGAGCAGAAGGGAAATAACTGTCACGCTCGATTTCTACTCCACCAAAATACATGTTCTTCAAAAATGAAAGAGAAATAAAGGCATTATGAGACAAAAAATTGAAGGTTTGTAACCAGCAAACCATAATTGAAGGAAATTATAAATGAAAATAAATTTAAATAATCATTCATTCTATTTAAGAAAATAATAATCTCATTCAAATTTCAAAACACATGGGGTTAAAATACAAGACAGCAACAGAGGACAGCTCAAAAGGGATAAATTGATTAAGAATTCCAAGACTCTCATATTGTTTGGGAAGAGAGTAACCGAGTTGTTAACATTGGGCTTTGACAGTTACGGATCCATGTTGTAATAGATTAACCACAAAAGAATAGAAGAAACATGCATAAAATTTAAACTGGCAAGGAAAGAAAACGAATAATAAAAACTGATCATGTAAGAGAGGACAATAAAGAAGAGAAAGTAATCATAAATAGGACACATGCAAAGCATGAAATAAAATGATAGATTTAACCCCAAATATATCAGTATTTATACTAAATATAAATGAAATAAACTTTTTAATGAAAACGCAAAGATCATCAGTCTGGATTAAAACAAAGCACAACTAAATGCTGCCTAAAAGAGACACATAGGAACAGACACATAGAAAGTTGAAAGCAAAAGACCGTAAAATGATGAATCATGCAGCTACTGACCAAAAGGAACTTTGTTCTGCTATCCTAATTGAAGAAAAATAGACTTTAAGTCAAAAAGTCTACTTTACTATAAAAACAAAACATCATGCCTAATGATGAAAAGTTCAATTCAACAGGAAAATACAATAATCTCACATTTGGACGCATCTAAAACAGTGGTCTCAAAGATATTTGCAGCAAAAACGATAGATCTTCAAAGAAAAATACATGTATCCTCAATTTTAGTTGGAAACATTAAAACAGTAATTAACAGGATAAACAAACAGAAACTTGGTAAGGACATAGATATTTGAATAATACGATTAGCAAACTTGAGATAATGAACAACACTGTACCCCATAATTACAGAAGACACATTTTCTTTAAGCACATGCAGCATTTTTACAAAAGTTGACCATCTAATGGGCCATTAGGAAAATATCAACAGTAATTTCAAATATTTGAAATTACATCCAAATTTAATATTTCAAACATGCAGAACAATGTCTTTTACCACAATGCAATTGGGCAGGATAAAAAAAAATTTTTTTAATAATTAGAAAAAGTATCGCATTTTGAAAATTACAAAATATACATTTCCAAATAAACTATGGATCAAACAATAAATCACAGTGTAAATTAGAAAATATTTAAAGTATAAAGAAATTATTATATATAAAAACCTTGGTGATGTACTAAAGCAGCTCTTAGGAAAAAGCAATAGCACACACACACACATGCACACACACACGCGCGCACGCACGCACACACACGCACACACACACACATGAGCTTGTCAGAAGAAAGGCTGAGAAAATACTGGGCTGATTAAACTCCCAAAATAAAAGAAATAAATAACACAAAGAAAGGGATAACGACGTCTGAACTGTGTTTCATGAATTGGTAAACTCGAGGCAGGACTGATGCAGCGAAGCCAAGAAAGGGGAGAAACAGCTGAGGTCAGGGACGCGGGGCCGTCGGCCCCACTGCAGCTACCGTGATCACGTAAAAGACGGTTCTTCGGGAAGAGCCACGTGACTAAAGGCACATAAATAGCAATAAGACCTGTATGTGAGGGGAAACTATTAAACTCATAAACGTAGAGGCAACATCACACACAGAACGTCACACACAGAACACGCCATGTGCAAAACGATAAACTTCAGGACTGACTCGGATGCACCCCAGGGATGCAAGCAGGGTTAGCATCACAAAGTCAGCATGCTTCCCCTCACTGATGGATTCACAGAGAAAAATAAAATGACTGTCCCAAAAGACAGAATAAAATGTTTTATCAAATTCCACATTCTTTAGTGGTTTAAAACACGTGAGTGGATTAATAAAATGTGGCATGTGAATACCATGGAGTTCCCCTCAGCCACAAAAACAATGGTGATCTAGCACCTCCTGTGTTCTCCTGGATGGAGCTGGAGCCCATTCTTCCAAGTGAAGTATCCCAAGAATGGAAACACAAGCACCACATGTACTCACCATTGAACTGGTGTTAACTGATCAACACTTATATGCACATATGGAAGTAACATTCACTGGGTGTCAGGCAGGTGGGAGGGGGGAGAAGGGGATGGGTATATTCACACCTAATGGGTGCGGTGCGCACTGTCTGGGGGGTGGGCATGCTTGAAGCTCTGACTCGGGCGGGGCAAAGGCAACATGTAACTTAAACATTTGTCATTTGTATCCCCATAATATGCTCGAATAAATAAACTCTTCATAAATTTGGGGTAAAAGGAGGCCTTTTTTGATAAGGAAATAGACCACGAAAAGAGAGAAAAGGCTACAGACACCACCGTGTTTAATGACAAAGCATGGAGGTCCTTCCCTCTGAGACCAGGAGAAAGACAAGAGCGTTCACGGCCTCCACTTCTCCTCCACATGGTACCAGGGCTGTGCCTGCTCACGATGGCAAGATACAGAAATAAGATATGTGGAGACTGAAATGGAAAACAAAATTCCCACATTTGCAGGTGCTATGACTATGCTCGCACTGTCCGGAAGTACTACAGATGAGTTGTTACAATCAATAAGCATGGTTAGCAAAGTTATCAGAAAGCAAAATAAATTTTACTTCTATCCGCTAGCAACAAACAGAAAATGAAAACGTAAAAATACTACTTACAATGGCATCAAGAAATATCAAGTGTCTAGGAATACGACAGTAAGAGATGTATAAAATCTGCATGGAAAGAAGTGTGAAATGGTATTGAGAGAAATTCGAGACGCCTCAAATTAATGCAAAGGCAGAGGCTAGAGAATCCGCATTGCAAAGACGTCATTGCTCCCCCCACCCACTCACAGACTCGGTGCAATGCCAGTGATAATCCAAAAGAGGTTATACTATTATTTTTTAATCCTTGGTTTGCTTATTTAAATTGAGTAGCTGTTTCTAACGTTTACACGGAAATGCAACGGGCCAAGAATCGCCAGGACACCCTAGAAGACGGCAGGGTAGGAGGACTTGTGCTACCAAGCGTCAAGACTTACAAAGGTCCACTCGTCGAGTGGCTGCGGTGTTTGCACGGGACAGAGAGACCAGTGAGTGAGAACAAAGAGCCTAGAGACAGACCCACATATCGTGGGTATCTGGTTCACGGCACAGATAACATTTCAGAGCAGAGGGAAAAGAGTGATCTTCTCTACAAGGAACTGCAATAATCGGGTAGCTATGGCAAAATCAGATAGAATCATAAAATTATATCAGACCCTTATAAAACACAAAAAATAACCAAGGTGGATTATAGATTTAAATATAAACAGCAACATTGTAAAGCTTTTAGTGGAAATGCAAGAGAATCTCTTCCTAGCTTTGGGGCAGAGAATGTTTGAGGTTTTTTTAAACAAGCCATAAAAATCATTAGTCACAAAAGAAGAAACCTGATCAATTTAGACATTAAAATTAAGAACTGCTGTTCATCAAAAGACCCCTTTCAGAGAGCGGGCAGTCAACCCCACGCAGGAGAGCACGTATTTGTTAGAGAAGCGCAGGCCCCACAAGGATACGAGAACGAAACTTCTTGCTGCGAAGCCCCAGTGAGGTAGGGATGGGGAAAGCAGCCCCCGCGAGGTGGCCCCTTCACCTGCGGAGTGAATACGTGTCATTTTGTTGTGTTTCCCGTGGCTTAGAAAAAAATAACATTAAGTTGATCATTTTAACCATTTTTAAGTGTACCATTTTTAACCATTTAAGTGTACCATCTGCTGACTGAAAAGAGTTCATAAATTTGGAGAGGACGGCTTTATTTCTTATGAAGCCGCAGTCCCCCACCCCCAGGCTGAAGGCCACACCTGCCGTGGCCTGTCAGGAACCGGGCTCAACGGCAGGAGGTGAGCGGCCGGTGAGCAGGACGAGCCTCACCTGTGTTTGCAGCCGCTCGGATCACGCGCATCAACACTGAGCTCCACCTCCCCTCGCCCCTCCGACTCCCGTCCCCCACCCGTGGAAAAACTGTCTTCCATGAATCCAGTCCCTGGGGACAGAAAGGTCGGGGACCACTCTGAGGGGTCGCAGAAACTCTGTGGCACTTAAAACACAGCTTATTCTTTAGGAGCCTGTGACCTGGCCTTGTCTGGCAGGGCTCGGGTCTCGTTCATGATTTGGTATCTTGTTGTCACAGAGCCTGTTCTGTCTGTGGTCTCCGTTTTCACACATCTTAACTGGTTTTACATGTGCGGTTTAAGGGGCAGTGGGTGCATTCACTCTGTCGTGCAACAGACCGCTGGACCTTTTCCCTCTTGCAAACCTGAAACTCTACACCCACTAAACGCTAATTTCTCCTCCCTCCAGCCCCCAGCCCTTGACAAACACAAATCGTTTTTAATTCATTCAGTCTTTTACGCCTGTTTTCTCTATCCTGCTGTCCCTGAGTCCAGCCCCTAGAGTCTATATTTTTTGTGCAAATTTCTCCCCTGGTCTGGTGCCGCAGAACGTGGTGGTTGAGAACGAGGACTGTGGTCCCGGGTGGACCTGCGTGGCAGCCCCCGCCAGCTGTGGGTACCCTCTCAGCCTCTGTTTCCCCACCTGTAACATGGGGGTAGTGTGATACATAGTGCCTACCTCACAAAGATGGCTGTGAGAATTAAACGTGCGTCTTAAATTCATATAAGGCCACAGGCAGGAATAAGCACTGAATACGTATTAAGCTGCGCTGACGGTGGCAGCTAACACGGGGCTCGATTGCCAAAGAAGGATTACTTACGAATTCACAGTTTGTCGTAGGAAAGGACACACCAGGGAGAACCAGACTGCCTGTTTTGATCTAGCCGAAGAGCTAAGAGCGGGCTTTACATTTCTTAATGTAAAATGCAAAAATGACTATTAGCCTTTCAACAGGAACAGTTGGTTAAAGGGTTGGGGACATCGCCTTTTGTCCTGCAAACCTAACAGGTCTGCTATCTGGGTCATACAGAGAAAGCTTACCAGTTCCTGCAACCACGAAACTGCGTAAAGTAAGCGTGCGGGTCACAGCCCACGGCGGCCTTGCAACCAGGAGCGGGGAAAGTAAGGCACAAGCCCCATCATCCTCCCTCTGTGGGTGCCAAACCCCACGCACCTCCCCCTCAGCCAGTACGTGGAACATTCCAGAACCAAAGAGCCCCGAACCGAGTCTTAGCCAGGGTTTCTTACACTCTCCTGGTCCCGTGGGCACGTCCTGACTGCATTCCTGGTCCCAGAGACGGGGCCGCCAAGGTGCTCCCTGGGACCAGGTGCAAAGCATCCAGCTCATCGTCATCAACAAGCAATGCCGACAAGCCGCGCAGACCTCCCCCCCAACCCCGTGCCTCCCGCCCACGCCCGCAAAGCAGCGCTGGTCGTCGGAATGTTTCCTGCCCGCCCAGGGCCGGTGTCACGCGTGTGCTTCATTAAAATACCTTGATTTGACCATTTCACGACCTACACATAGCAAAACATCGGTTGTACGCCGCAAACACCTGTCGTGTTTATTTGTAATGAGACCTCAATGGAGCTGGGAGGCATGGAAAGAACATTCTCAGGACAAGTGCGGAGTGCGTGGGCCCTGTGGCTGGACGGCGTCACTGTGTCCGCGTGATCTCCCTGAACCTGGTCACTGCACCAACGATTTACTTCTAAATGGTTCAGAGATTACGTGTGTGGGGTATCTACACGTATGTGCATCCACAGGGAGACAGATCCATTAAGCAGATGTGGCAAAATGTTAACAATTAAATGTTATCAGTTAAAAAGGGTTAAAAAAAAAAAAAAACAAAAAAAAGGCTCAGGACACTTCCAGGCCCACCAGCACCCACTCTCAGGAGACACCGGCATTTCCGTCGCTTTTTCCCACAAAACAAATACGCAGCTGACAGTCACAAAGTGAACCTGTCCTGTCACCACACGGGGTAGAAACAGAACGTTGCCAACCCCTCCCTCACCCTGGGAGCCTCTGCGTGTCCTGTCCATACCAGGACACCTGACTGTCCTCGCCCCGAGGGCGCCCACCGCTCGCTCGGCAGACGTCTGTGTGAGTAACGTTTTCTGCCTTCTTTTGCTCAAGGCTGTGTTTTAGGGACCCATCTGTGTAACCGCCGCATAGCGTTCCCCGTCAAAAGATGCCTCAATGTATTCGTCCCTGTCGCTGTCAATAGACGTATATTTTCAGTCTGGGCTGTCGTGAAAAGCTCTGTGATGAGCGTTTGGTCTGCACCTGCGTAATCCAGGGACCGCTTGTCACCGACTTTACTGCATGATGCGAAACTCTTCTCAAAGGGGCCGCGCAGTGTGCGTTCCTGCAGGGAACGGACAGTTCTGTCTGCAGTCCAGGTGTTGACGGGTGTGGAGTTTCAGCTTCACAGGAGGAAGAAGTTCCGGAGGTCATTGCACGACGACGTGAATCTGCTCAACACCGCTGAACTGCACACTTGAAAATGGTTAAAACAGTAAATTTAATACTACGCATTTTTTACCACAATAAAGAAAACAAAACGAAGTAATTTCTACTCACTTTGTTCAGGTGAGGGGCCGCTCGCTACGTCTCTGCCTCGCTAGGGCTTTGCAGCAAAAAGTTTGATCATTTTGTGTTATTACATGTTACATCGGAGGTAATTTATCAAATTTTTTCCTTTACGACTAATCCTTTTATGGCTTGTTTTGAAACACCCCATTCCGTGCTCCAAAGTTAGAAAGAGATTTTCTTATATTTCCACTGAAAGCTTTATCATTTTGCCACTTACAGTTAAGTCCATAATCCCCCGCATTGATTTTAGTATGTTTCATAACTTACGGGTCCGATTTTATTTGATTTCTCCACACAGCCACCCAATTACCCACTGCTTTATCTACGTTCCGCCACCCCACCTTATCACCCAGCGCGGCGTGTACCTGGAGAACAAGAGAACACGTCGTTGAGTTTGATTTCTCTCTGCCCCACCGGGCACACTGTCAGGGAATTGCAGGATAAATTCCTCGCTCCCTGGCATTGCATTTTAAGACCCTGCTCAAATATCAGCTCCTCTGGGCTACGACAGCCCAGACCAATGTGCTCTCCTCTGCTCAGCATCCCCGACCCACGGCCTTCATTTAGCGTTGATCACACTCTGCTGCAATTACCTGTTTGTACCACGGTGTTTCCCACCAGACGTCCCTCGAGGGAAGGAGGTTTGTCTTCCTGGGAATTACTCCCCTGGTGCCTTCCGGGAGGTTTCAGCGGGAAGTTTTCTCTGGAAAATAAGTGCACATACAACGGAGTAGACCGCAGGGCATTAAGTTCTGGACAGAAGAAATAACATTCAGTCTGGGGAGAGGCCTGAGGTCCTGGGCTGTCGAGCATCGGGGAGACGTACTTCGTTGGGCAGCTCAGGCTTCACCAGCGATCGATGAGAGCCCTGAGACCAGTGCGGATCACAGCGCCATGTCCACATGGACACTGGATTCCGTCCCACGGCTTTGCACGATGGCACACCCAGGGGCTCTTTGACGATGGAAGGTGAGTTTCTCCATCCCCTTCTCCAGACTGAATCATTCCCAGGAAATGGGACCATGAATTACTGGGGTCTTTGAGCTTGTACAGTAAAGGATGAACCTTACTCAGAAAATTCTGGCCACCCTTTGCCTCCAGTTCCTGAAAGGCAACCTTTAGACCCTTGGAAGGTCTTGCCTTTTAAGAGTGATTTTGTGTATCTGGGAACTTGGACATGCCAGATGGTCTACACTGACAATCAGAGTGAGTTTAGACAATTGTGGGGGGGGGGGGTAAGGACCGCACAGCATTGGCTCGACCTCCGGAGAGGCTAGAGGTGGCCCGCCACATCTATGCGACTGATGCCCCAACAAAACCTCGGGACACCAGGACCCAGGTGGGCTTCGCTAGCTGGTGATACTCCATGCCCATTGTCACATGTCACTGCTGGGAGGGACGAGCACCGTCCGCGTGACTCCACTGGGAGCAGACGGGTGGAAGCCCCTGCTGGTCTCTCCTGCACTTTACCCTTTGTGCCTTAACTGATTGTTGATTTTAATCTCTATTATTTTGCTGTAAAAACTGTAGCCACGAGTGAAATGGCTTTACTGAGTCCTGCGAGTTTTCCTAGTGAATCACTGAACCGGAGGGTGGTCTTGGAGACCTCCAGACTTGCAGAGCTCCTGCTCCCTGCATTTCTTTTCTCCCTCTAAGGGCACCATGGGCCAAGTAGGGACAACCTTCAACAACCTTGAAAATGCCAAAGTGGCAACCACAGTGGACACAAGGTCCTGGATGGTCCCTGGAGACAGACGAATGCACCCATCACCAGGCAAGCAAGGGCAGGTCCAGGCGAGCGTGGGTGAGGCTAGGAGCAAGGCGTGCCATGGCAGTGAGGCTGCTGGGACCTGGTTATCTGCTTTTGGAAAGCCGCGCCCCAGGCAGCACATGCAGGAGGGAACAGCGGTTGGCAGGTGAATCCCAGATGTTGATCACGGACCCTTCCTGGTGGTCTTGGTATTGGTGAAGCTCTGGGATTCTTGGAGAGGATGCGAATCCTACCGATGCGCTTGTAGTTGACCCTGGCCGATGGGAAGAAAGAACACGTTCTGTTAGTAGGAACAAGGGTATCAGGTACCCATGAAAGAGAAGCTCCCCTGTCCCCGTGTCTGGAAACCCTACTCCGTGAGCAGATGGTCCGGCCAGAATTCAGGATGGAGGGTGGCAGGCAGGCCAGGTGGCTGGAAACACCACCGGCAACGCTGGCAGAAGTTCCGCGTGAGGGAGAGTCAGGACACAAAGCAGGGACGAGGGTTTCCTGCCAGGAGCTGTGGGGGATAGAGATTGTCGACGTCTAAGCCGAGGGAGTTGAGTGCGCACAGGACTGTGCTGTGCAGAGCAGACACGCCTCCGACAGCTTGGGCAGTGCCCGCGGGCCACCATGGCCGGGCGCTACATGCAGGCCAGGCGTCCCCTGGGACAGCAGGTGAGCCGTGCGTGCCGGCACGGTGCTGACGTGGGCATCGCAGGTGGCAGCTCCAAGCGGGTACTGCTGTCAGCCAGAGGAGGTGGGGCTAGTCAGGGCTATTTTGTTTTTCAACGAGATGAACCCTGGAGCAGAGGCTGGGGTCCAGCCAGCTGTCAGCCTCCCTAGAAAGAAGTTCTTTCCGGGAGCAATGCCCACTCAGCTGCTTGTTTCATTTCGGCTCTTGAGTCAAGAGTCAGAACCCGACAGTCCAGTGAGCCCGTGGCACACGGGAGCTTGCACTGTGGCGGCGGCATGCACCTGTTCATGGGCAGACCTGCCATTCATGGCTGAGGACTGCCGGACCTCTGAGCGATCTTCATGTCCCCAGCTGCAGAAGGGAGGAGGCTCCTTCCTGCAAAATCCAGAAAAATCTAAGCCCTGGTCCTGGGGGAGGTGTTGAAGGATAAAGTTCCTCCCAAGCAGCAACTATGGATACAATGCCAATGACTTTACAGATGGGGAAACTGAGGCCCAGAAAACTGAATTGTTTCCTGGTTGGTGGCAGAACTGGCCACCTCTTGGCTGTGGTGCGATGTTCTTAACCCCACACGCTGCCTCTCCCGGCACCAAGAGCCCAGTGAGCTCTGGGAGGGAGGCGTGTGCTCGGGGCTGGCTTTGCAATCATGCAGCACCCAGAGTCCTTCAAACCAGCAAGGGGATCGGCAAATGAAGCTGCTCATCGCCCCGGGGCTGGCAGTAGCTCTGCCAGGTGAGAGCGGCTGCAGCATCACGTGTCCTCTCTGTCCTTGTTCTGGGGGGTTCCAGACCCAGCCGCCCCGCCTGGGCACCCTTGGGCAGGGAACAAACCTCCATGACATTCAGGACCTGTTCCAGACAAAACTGACCCCAAAGCACTAATGGTGCACAGGAATCCCCCGGGGGAGAATTAGGAGTGTCCCTGCAGATCACCTGCTACCTCCTCTTGCCTGGGAAGACGTTCAACCTCCATCCTGGTCTGCTAAGGGTGCATCTCCGTGCTGAAGTGAGCAGAAAACAAGACTCAGAGACGTTCGCTGTAGCTTCTGCCCATTGTGGGGTTTTCTCCCTTTCATGGGGTGCACGTTGCCCGGGCTCGGCCCCATTGGTTCAAGGCTGTGAAGGTTCCTGATTCCTCGGCGTTTCTTCCTCGCCGGAAGCCCGCCACCAGCTAGGGGATGCTGCCACCTGGCGGGGGCTGCCTCACACAGGAATCTAAACTGGGGGCCCTGAATGGCGCTACCTAAAAGACAACTTTGCAAGGACAACCCCTTGCACAAAGAGTTGAAAGAGAACCAGTTTCTAGATGCTTCACCTGCCATTCCTAAAATCCGCCTGAGAACAGGTCAGGATGATCACAGAGGCTTTCTCTTCCCGCCTGCTCTCACGATGGCCTTTTCTGCAAAAAGAGAGGCCGCCCTCATTTACCCTGACTCTTACTGCTGTGATTGCCCTGAGCTGTTCAAAACCGTAGGATGCCACACAGAGGACAGTGGGAAATGCTGTCTTCAGGGACAACTCTTGTATTGATTAACCAGAGCACCAGAGGCTGCCTAGGGTCTGCCCCCATCTGCAAGGCTTGGCGATGTCTCTGTGAGGGTAAAGTGAGGCACGGGACCTGGGTGTTGGCCACGTCAGGACGTTCTGAAGTTGAACATCTCATAGAGCCGGGAAACTGAGGGATCTCACCTCCTGCACACACAAATATTGCCACGTAACATCATCCTTAAGGGAGAGGCCCCTGAAAACAGAAAATGAGCACCAGAAACCATCCCTCCCTCAATATTTGGATGCAAGTGACTCGTTTTAGACATGTTTATCCCCAGGACCTGCACAGCTGAGTGATGCCGATTCAAGCATGATTCGAATGTTTTCTAAGCTGCCTGAATTCGCCAATATACACTGGCTCACCCCTGCAGATACAGCCTTTTGCAGTCTTTTAGATTTGGTGTGCTTCTTCCAATAAGGTAGTTAAAGCCTATTTTAACACATCATGTAATGAAATATTTATTCCAATTAGAGTTCTGCCGTTATCTTATTTCGTTTCTTAAAATGATTACTTTTTTCTATCTCATTTTAACAAAAAACAAAATGATATGATAGTTGTCAGACTGATTCATTTTTATATTTTCATTAAATACATAGGAAAATTTGATTATGATATCTAACGTAATAATCATTTCTGATTTTTAAATATTTATTTCAAAAAACTAGTCACCAGTGTTCAATACACAAATACATACGCATTTTCCAAATTCCATGCTTCATGCACCTAGTTTCTTAAATAACAACATTCTGGCTACACCTCACACTCATTATTACCAAACAGCAATAATTAGATACACATCACTTCACTAATGATTGCTTTTAGTTATATACCTTATGTGTTATTTATTTCTTAGATGTTCTTTTTAAAACAGTATTTTTTGAAACATGTATCAAAAAATAAAGTTAGTTGTTTCTAACCTTATTGAATAAAGAAAGTCAACCTGACGAAGCTGGTTTGCCTGTAGGAACTGGCTTTGCTGATTGGCTGATGCGGGGGACATTTTCCATCAACTGAGTGAGCTAGATCTGCAGTTCCAAGATTTCAACCAAAATAAATATATTTATAAAGCAGGTAAAACAATTAAGGCATCTTGTAAAATAACATGGTGTTGACAAAGATATATTGAAAATAAAATTTCAATTTTCTCAACCCGTATTGATTAAACAGGGTGCCTGTTAGTAAAGGGGCAACAGGTATGAGTAACGGTCACTTTATACACTGAATGCATATTGCTAGAGGTTCTTTGGTTATACTCACCACAAGTTTAAATAAGGAATAGCTTTTATGAACGAGTAACACAATTTGCAGATAAGGTGGTTTTCAATTATTTGATTTCAACAAGATTGCAGAAGGACCTAATTAAGTCATCAGCTGATCATTAATTTAAAAACATGTTGATGATAGATAAAGACAT
>RJWJ010014277.1:0-12435 GCA_004363605.1 Indri indri | reverse complement strand
GCCTTGTGGTCCTAGGAAAGTGGCTACAAGTTTAATTTCCATTTCTATTCGCAGTTTTGATATCGAGGCTTTTAATGGAGTGATCAATAAATATAAAAAGTATTAGAGTAGCCTAAAATTGTGTGAGAGAAGGGACAATGACAAAATGAACTCAAGGAAATAAAAGGATGACATAAAATTTCTTAATGTTAAAGAAGAGTTTGTTTGTGCACAATTTGTAAAGATGACGGTTTGCCATAAATTGCTGCCAGTCTCCTCTGCTTCTTCTTTAAGAATGTGTAAGACTTTGAAAACTCACGTACCGTGACAGGTGTGAAAATGGCTGTGAAAGCATGAGTTAATAACGGCAGGTCCGTCTCTGAAGCAGGAGGCATCGCGACGATCGTGCGCTGCACACGCAGTATCCATCCTCTCCGATCGCAGATGCCGGACGCTGCGCCAGAGACCTTGCGAAGGTTCAAGGGCCTTTTGACGCTTTGGAGATGGGACATTTTTGCAAGAATCTGTGGAGTTCTGAAGGTCCTGACAAGCTATGGGTAGGTCCAGCATTACGGAGACGCAGGGCGGGCAGTTTCGGATGGCTCTGGCGTGGAGGCTGAAGGGAGGAGAAAGGAGACCCTGACGGAGCTGTCGGTTGCCCTGCTCAGGCAGGGAGCAGAGCAGGGCACTGGAGAACATGCTGCCTCCAGGAGCGAAGCGCATTGGTCTGTTTGCAGCATCTCCTAGATTGTGTTTCTTGGGGCCCAGAGTCCAGGGGGCAACTTGAAAAAGGGATTTACAGCCCAAAGAAGGGTTAATATCCACCTGTCTTCCCCGGTCCATTTGCACATCAGCCTAGACAAGAAGGCCCTCAGAATGAGCCATGTCCCATCCCGAAATATCCCTCAACTCCCAGATTCTTATTAAAAATATCAGTCAGGTAGATAATTGGGCAGGTATACGGCAAAGAGAGGTGGGGAATGGGAGAGAACAGATTTGCATTTCCTCAGTTTCCATCTTGGTTTTGTTCCGTTTTCCATCTGGGAATTTTTAACTGAATACACCTTAACCTTCAAGCAATTTCCAGCTGCCTAGTGGATCCTAAAAGTCCATCTTGCTTCAGACAAAAAGTGTCTCACACCAACGGTATGGCCCACGAGACCCGAAGCGACAGCAGCTCAGCGAAGCCGTCTCCTCTTGCTTGGTGTGCCGAGTTCGTCCTCTCGCCAGTGCTTAATCTTCTGTGCGTTTGCAGGAGTGAGGGGACGGTGATTAACCGCTGTTTGGAGGTGTGGGAAATTCACTGGAAGACGGGCTTATTCACATTAAACCATATCTATAACCTTTTGCAGTCGAAGACAACTGAACAGCCAAAGAAAACAGCCCAAGAGGGAAACCAAAAAGATTTAAGATGCCTCGATGGAAGGTTCTTGACCGAGCTCCCAGACTGGTGTAATCTCGTTGAAAATGCAGCCCTTTCCATCCCTTACCAAGAAGTTTCCACAGATAAAAGAGAAAACAGTCAGTGACCGGTTTTGCATCTGCGTGATTAGTGGTGTTTCCAAAACATGGATTCATTGCACAGCCAGAGAATACCCAGGGCAAACGCGCTTGCAGGTGCAGAAACAAAAGCAGGTCCACTAAAATCAGAAACACGAGAGCTCCGTTCTCACCCGTCCCCACCATTCCATCAGTCAGAGGCTGACAGTGAGCTGGGCCGGGAAGAAACCCACATAGAAACATCCAGAAACAGTAGGGCTGTTCTTTAAAGCTGCTCAAACGGGGAGAAAAGCTCACTTTTCAGACATCACCTGAAATTGGACTTGAAGAGACTGGAACACGTCATGCTATAGCAGAGGAGCGAGAAACGGGAATTCTGAAGGATCCTGTTCACGTTTAATCCCCAGCCGGGAAACCGAACGGCAGCGTTGGGTTGGGAGGGAAGGGACAGGAGTCTCCGAGCTGTGGACGGCTGCAGGGAGCTTGCAGAGGCCGTGCGGTTCTTCAGGACGGTGAGTCCGTTTCATCCAACTCAACACACCTGCGCTTCAGCCTCCCCGCCTGGATCACACACATCACTAACCCTCCACCTGGCCGAGTCCCCCAGCCCTGCGTGGGTTCACGGTTCCCTCCGGGCCGATGCGCCTTCTGCTTACGTCACGGCTTCCCCACCCGCACCGGGCCCAGGACGCTGCCTCTCTGCCGCTTCTCACCGTCACCCCAAAAACGGCCGACCCCTGGCCCTCCGCAACGGAGGCATTTTGTATGGGTTTCATGAACACAGTCGCGTCCATACAGATTCGGATGTAAAATGCATTTGTATAGATCACGTCATCTTTCAAACCTACCTGGGGAGCTCAATTTTAACATATGCAGCCTAATTAATCCCTTCAAGAATACGCATTTGTTGTGTGTTTGCTTCTGCTGAATGGGGTCCACGTGGCGAGGTCTCTGGTAAATGAAAAGACACGTCCTTGAATATTTTAAGGTCCGACACTCACAGCAGAGTCAAGACGGGCAGGTAAACACTCTTTCGGTTTGATCATCGTCAAACCATGAACAGCTCATCTGCCCACCTGGAGAAGTCAGCTGGGGAAACGCTACAGATTCCAGTCACGCAGCCTGCGGCTGAGCTGGGCCGGCGCCGGGTGGCGTGGATCAGCCACAGCACCGCAGGAGAAGGGCCAGACAGGCAGATGTTCACGAGAACAACTATTGCAGCCACAGACGCGGGAGAAACACAAGACATTTTATAAAAAAGACATCTGTGCTCAAATGTTTATAGCAGCACAATTCACAATTGCAAAGATGTGGAAACAACCCAAGTGCCCATCAATACTTGAGCGGATTAATAAAATGTGGTATATGTATACCATGGAGTTCTACTCAGCCACAAAAAACAGTGGTGATCTAGCACCTCTTGTATTATCCTGGATGGAGCTGGAGCCCATTCTTCTAAGTGAAGTATCACACGAAAGGAAACACAAGCACCACATGTGCTCACCAGCAAATTGGTGTTAACTGACCAACACTTGCATGCACATATGGTAGTAACATTCACTGGGTGTCAGGCAGGTGAGAGCGGGGAGGGCGGGATGGGTATATTCACACCTAATGGGTGCGGTACGCACCGTCTGGGGGATGGACATGCTTGAAGCTCTGACTCGGGCAGGGCAAAGGCAATATATGTGACCTAAACATTTGTACCCTGTAATAGGCTGAGATAAAAAATAAATAAAATGTGCAAAGGGAAACAACGGAGCAGCAGCGTGGATGGACTGGAGGCCACTGTCCTAAGCAAAGCGACTCAGGACCAGAAACCAAACACCACGTGTCCCCCATGGGTGGAGCTGAGCAGGGACACGCATGGCCATGCCGAGTGGGCACTGGAGACTCAGCGAGGGGGCGGGGGGGGGAGGGATGAGAAATTACCTGTTGGGTTCGGTGCGCACTGTTGCGGTGGTGGGTGCAGTAGAGGCCCTATACGACACATCCATGCAACAAAACTCCACTTGCACCCCCTGAATCTACTGACATAAAAAACGCTTTAAAGGATCGTAACGTGATACACGCACATCCTTCTGTGTGCCCAGCGGGGGCTTTCTAAATACGACGGGGGCCCAGGGAGGGACGGCAGCCACCGCAGTGGCAGGTTTTAGAAGCAGAGGAGCAGTATAGTTAAATTAAATTCTATCTATTTTCTCTTAATAATGTAACATGCAATTGGTTCAAAATCCACAAGATAAAAAGGGGCACAAGTGAGACGTATTTCTCCCTCCCAGACTGTCTTCCAGCTTCCCCGTTTCTCTTCCCGGAGCAACCCCCATTACCAGAGATGCTGAAGATACATCCTACGAGCATGTACATGTACACTTCTTAAAAGTTTTTTAAGCAGATAACATTCTATGTTTTTATCATGTGTAACATGATGTTTTGATGTATATATTGTGGAATGATTAAATCTAGCTATAATAATTTACAAACGCAGTACCTCACAGTTACCGTTTTTATGGTGAGATCACGTAAATTCAGCCCACAGTGCCATCTCGCCTCGCCCCAGCTAGAATGGCCATGACCCAAAGACAAAGGATAGTGCCGCCAAGCACAGGAGAAAAGGAAACACGTACGCGCTGTTGGTGGGAATGTGAATGACAACAGCCCTTACGGAAACAGGTTCCGTTATGGAGGTTCCTCGAAAAATTAAAAATAGAGCTGCCGTGTGATCCAGCTGCCCCCGCCCACCAGGCACACACACACTCGTTACACACACGGGAACATCCCGTACATCACGGTCCGCACCTTTTGCTTTTCACTTTAACTACGCATATTGGAGATGGATTTATCTCACTCCATAGAGCACTACCTAATTCTCTGCAATAGCTGCTTAATATTCATGGCAGACACACGTCACCATTTACCGACGCGGTCTCTGTGACCTCTCTCCCCACGTGAGCACTCCCGTCAGCATCCCGGTACGTAAGTTCACGTCCAGCCTTGACTATTGCAAACAGCGCGGTAACGACCATCTTTACGCGCATGAACCTGACCGGCCTGGATGTGCCACTGCAGGGAGGGTCCCCAGACGTGGAGTTGCTGGATCGAAATGCACATTTTCATGTGAAACTGTCCTTGTCTTCCTCGTTGAAGGGTGCTGCGGGTCACCAGCAGTGTGACAAGTGACTCATCATCTCTGCTGGGCAAACGACTTAACCTTGAAGTGTGTCCAGGGAGGGTCGCGGTGACGGCGCCCTCTCCATGGGTTCCAGGGAGGGTCAGTGGTTTGATGCTGGCAACTCGCTGAAAATACTGCCGGCACCAGAGTCGGTGCTCGGTAAAGGTCAGCTGCTGTTTCTGCTGCGAAGGTTTCACCAATTTCCCTCCCAAAGCAGCGGACGGGGGCTTCTGCCTCCACATCTTGGGCAATCTAGTGTTTCATAAAATATTTTGATCTGAGTAAAATCAGTGATTTTTTTTAACTTGCAAAAGGATGTGATTTTTCTCTGTTTAAGAGGTTTTTCTATTTTTTTTCCCCATGTGAATCTTTGGCCCATTTTCTTCCATCGAGTCGGTGGTTTTCCTACTGACCGACGCTCTCTCCGTGTGTATCTTCAATCCCCCTCTCCCTCCGCGGGCGTTTCCACGCGGTTCCCCTGTCGCCCTGCCTCCCATCGCAGTAGACAGAACACCCCTCCCACCCCTGCTGTCCACGTTCAAGCCCGGCAAAGCCTAAAGCAAACTCCGTAGAACGCTGTCCTCCCCCACGCGGCTCACGGCAGGGAGGACTTTGCCTGCAGCGTTTCATGGGTTCTGCTCTCGTCTAAGTCACCCTGACCTCGACCTCGCCAGGTGCAAAGTTCAGTTACCGGTTCTCTCCTTGCCGGACCTCTGGGTTGAAGGAGGTCCCGCAAGATGCATGTCTCCCCAGAACCTGGGAATGTGACCCTGAATTACTGTGAGGATCTCAAGACAGCATCATCCATCAGCAAAGGACTCTAAACCTGGTGCCAGGTCCTTGGAAGAGAGGAGATAAGACAGACACCAAAACCCGCCATGTGAGATGGGTCAGAGGCTGGGACGACGTGTCCGCCAGGCCTGGAGCCGCACCTGGAGCCACCAGAGCCAGGACAGGGGCACCAGTCCCCCGCCGGACCCCTGGAAGGAACCAGCCGCCAACACCTTGACTTTGGGATTTGGGCCTCCAGAGCTGAGTCAGGAAAAAGCTCTGCTGTTCTAAGCTGCCTGGTCCATGGGTGTTAGGTGCAGCAGCGCCACGTCCCAGGAGCCCTCCCCAGCGCCACCTGCTCCCGGAAGGCATCCTCCCGGCCCGCGGGTGCCACACTCGCAGGGCTCCCTTCTCTCTCCAGCTGCCCCTCTCGTTTTCCTCTGTGTTCACTTTCTCTTCTCACCTCTGTGACCTGGAGCCGTGGGATTCCGACGTGCTTCTCTGTCTGAATTTATCTTCTTGGTGACCTATGGAGACCCACAGTTTTTACGTTTTAGTCTATATGCATATTTGTGGGATCCCAAAGTTTCCTCTCCCATCCCGCCTGTGCCTCGAACCCCAGGCTCACGTGGCCACCGAGTCGCCCCTGCAGCCCAGACGCACACAGCAGCCAGAAACAGAAACCAACGCGAACGCGAACCTTCGCAGCAGCTCTGTCTGTAACAGCCAGAACTGGAAACGGCCCGAACGCCCTGCAGTGGGGACATCTCAGTGAGACGTGACACACCCCTAGCGTGAAACACTACTCAGCAATGCAAGGGACAAACCGCCGGCGCACCCGCAGTCTAGACGGATCAGCAGGTTGTTGCGTGAGGGGGAAGAGCCTCTCATAGGTCACGCGCTCCGTGAGTCCCCGATGTCCTCACAGTGACCGAGGCACAGAGGCGGGGTACAGAGGAGCGTCCACAGGCATGGGGGAAGGGGGCTTGTAGAGGGCTATCGCGGGACGGCTCTCCGCAGGGACGGACCACCTGCGTCTGGTTGTGGTTCTGGCTGTGCGTCCCACCGTGGCCTGAGACTCCCTTGAGCTGCCCGGCCACCTCTTGGACTTCATTTTCTGCCACCGTCCCCTCTGCTCGCTGCCACACCCGCTCCTGTCTCCACGCCGTTGCTCACACACGCCCGTGTCCCCGCCTCAGGGCCCTGGCACCCGTTCTTCCTTCCAGCTGGAATTAATTCTCCCTGCTCAAACGCACCTCAGCGCTGAGAGCTTCCTCACGACCCAGTCTCAGTAACGCCTGTCCTCCTCTGCCGGACTCTCCTCTCTGCACCCAGCTCTGTCTTCACGGCACCCGTCTCTGCCTAACATGCCGTAAATGTGCTGGTGCATCTGGCTGTCGCCTGACGCTTCCACAGAATGTACATTTCACAACAGCAGAACTTTGTTTCTATGTTATTTTCTCCCCAGTGCAGGGCCCAGTGCAAAGTAGACACTCAATAAATAGTTATTGAATTAATTATCCAATGAATTAGATGACTAACCTCTTGTGCAGTGTGAGTTTTTCCCAGTTTATCTTTTGTCTTTGGTTTCATTTACAGCGTGTACATGTGTATGTTTGCATATGTGTGCATGTCTCACCATGCAACAGTTTTGGATTTTATGTAATCAGTTTTTCATATAACATCGTACCCTACTTTAAAGGACCTCTGCCAGGCCAAGATTATTTTTAAATATTTTCCTCCAACATTTAAATGTTTTTCTTTTTCATGTTTAAATTTTTCATCTAGCTGGAGATTATTTTGGCATAAACTGCGAAGCAGAGATTTTCTGATATTAAACTGTGACGACTGCTTTCTTTTTCTTTCCATTCGCATGGCATACTCTGGTCAGCCCTTCTATTTGCAAACTTGCTGGGTAACTTTGCTTTGGTTGTGTTTCTTGTACACAACATAACAACATCTTGTGTGTGTTGTACACAACACAAAATTGGGGTTTGCTTTTGTCTCCTACTAGATGAGAGACAATGAGGCCCATTTCTTTTATCTATATGTCAGATTGTTTGGTGTTAGTTCTTTTATCCTATTTTTATAGCTTATATCTCTGCTTCAAACTCTTGCAAAGGCAATTAGTTATTTTTTGAATTGATAATGACATATTTGGTCATAATTTTCATCTGCCCCGTGCCGACGTTTTTTGGCAAGCGTTTTTCATCTTTAATGTGTTTTTTCCTGGTCTTTCCTCCTTTTTGTTTTGTTGCATCTTCGTACAGACCAAGGTTTCTCGACCCAGGCACTGCTGAGACATTGCGGCTGGTCTGCGTCCTCGCTGCTGGAGGCCGTCCCGTGAGCCGTGGGACGTGCGGCAGCGTCCCTGGACTCGCCGGTAGAAGCCTCGTCCTCCCCGGTGGTGACGACCAGAAACACCTCCAGAGATTGTCACTGTCCCCTGAGGGGCAGAATCAGTCCTGGCAGAGACCGTGTGTTCCTTCCCTGCGGTTACTCGTCTCTGTGAGAGGAAAGCTCCCCTTGCTTGGGGACGGGCCCCAGCCCAGCAGGAATCTTCCTGGTGGCTCAGGGTGGGAATAAATGGGTTCCCGTAAACATGGCAGCCCCAGCTGCCGGGCTTGGCCGCGGCTGAGCGACTCGCAGCGCAGTCTCTCCCCACCTGCCTCACTAACGGCGGCCACTGACCTTCCGGACACCTGCGCCCGGCACGCGCCCACCGACCTGGAACCCTTCGAAGATGAAGCCCAGCTCCCCGTCGTGGGAATCTCCTTACAGTACAGGGGTTTCTCTGCAGCACGGGGACCTTCGTAGCACCGTCCAACCCTCCAGCCAGCCTGTCGCCTCTCATCTTCACCGTCGTCACAGCCCCATCCCACCCTCTCGCACGGTCCAGCCCGGCAAAGTCCTCGCCGCCCCCGAGCACGCAGGGCCGCGCGGAGCCTTTGCACGCACGGCTTTCCATCACCTGCTCGCTGCCTTCCAGCCGGCTCTCAAGCCTCGTCCCGGGAACCGCCTCCCCTCACGAGCCTCTCTGCCCTGCCCAGCCCCGCGCTCTGCCCGACTGCGCGCTTGCGGACAGGTGGACGCGGGATGGATGCGTGATCTTTGTGGATGTCGTTCTGGCCAGGAGTCCGGCTTACTAGAAAATGAACGTATGGACGACCGAGTGGGTGGAACCCCTTCCAAGCTACATCACAATTGCGATGGACGGGGAATAACCATTGTTCGTAACGAGAAAAAGCTGGAAAATAAATTCTCTGCATTTAAGTCACCTGAGTAACAAATGCAGCTAACACTCGCCGACTGCTACCTGCCGGGTGTGTTCGGGACCCTTTGCTGCGTAACAAATTATCTCCACATTTTTTAGCAGTTCACAACTAGGAACGTGGACTATTGCAGTTCCAGTGAGTCAGGAATTGGAGAGAGGCTTACCTGGGTGCTTCTGGCTCAGGGTCGCTCGTGAAATCACAGCCAAGATGCTGGCTGGGGCCAAGGAGGTTGAACTAGATGGTTCTCAGTGACGCAAATTCCATGACTGTCTGTGATCCATCGAGCAGCCCCGAAATTCCCACAACCGAGCTTCCTGCAGAGACCTCTCCCTGCAGCTCCCTGCGCAGAGCGGAGGTTCCAGAGGGAAAGTTGAGCTTTGCTGGTGTTTCTGGACTGCCCTCTCGTGGCCACTTCTCATATTGCTACAGTTCCAGGGAAAAGAAGGAATTCAAGCATTTACAGAAAAAGCTAATTGCAGTACTAAATAGAGGGCTTCGGATGGTGTTGGCCAGGAGCCGTGGGAGAGACACGTTCGTGCGGTTTGCCCTTGGGGGTTCAGTCTTACTAGCATGAGACACTCAGCCTCAGGAGTGCATCACCTTATGTGGCCGTGCGCGTGTGTGTGCGTGCGCGCACAGAGCCAGTTCAGAGATCCAATGCTGCTCCTTATACGTGTCACCGTCCCCGCCACCGCCATGACCCCCAGGCCCCCCGTCCTCACCGCCCGCCAGCAGTAGCAGCTCCCCCATCTGACCAGCAAGTACCACCATCTCCGCACACACTGCTCCAGATTTGGGGCTTTCAGGCAATGTGGACTGTTGAAATGGAAGTTAATAGAATCAACAGCAAATGAAATAGATCAGCTTAAAGCCTAATATTTGCACAGAGCTTTTCATTTTACAAAGACCTTTCACAAATATTTTATTATTGAAACCTTGCAATAGCCCTGAGAGGTGAAGCAAGGCTATTGCCGTCCTTTTATTTGCTTTGACTTTGAGATTTTGAATGCAGAAAAGAACAAAAAGTGATATAACGAACACTCGCATATCTGCCACCCAGAACTAACAAATGCTAATATTTTATCTACATCGGATATGGTAAAGAAAGAAAAAAGGAACACTCTGTGGGTAACACGGAAGGCCCTTGCACCCTCCTTTCCCAGAGGTAATCTTCTTTTACAACTTGTATACGATCTGTGTTTTTATAATTTTACTGTATATAATGCACACATTATATGCTTTTCCCATAAGCTACACAAAATAATGTTTCTACATGTTTTTAGACTATATAAGTGGTATCGCACTGGAATGTTCCGCGACATTTTTTCGTCTCCAGCGTGTTTTCGATACCATCTCATGTTGTTGTGCAGGAAGATACTCCACGTATTTCCAGCTGTTACGAAGTATCCCCACATAAGTGTGCTCTATTTTGCTTACCCAGCCCCCGCCGATGGGCATCTGAGTCATATCCGAGCTTCCCCACCATGCACAGCGCTGCGGTGGCTGTCACCATGGATGTCCCTCGGCAGAAGCGGGTCTGATCGCTGCTAAACTGCTGGCATCCTCTGCGCCCCCGATGATGCCAGAGTGTCACCAACAGCTCATAACAGAAATCAGGGGAAAAGAAGTAGCTCGTTCAAGCTATGAAACGTGCCTAATCTTGACAAAACGATGGTTCTAGATAGAATACAATTTAGCTTTTTTAAAGAGGCACAGGAGGAAAGAGTCGGATGGCATTTATCCAGCACCACCCACTGAGGGATGTGCTGTATCTTGGAACGTGACTGTATTTGGAGACCAGGCCCTTGAACGGGTGATTGAGTTAAATGATGTCACCAGTGTGGACCCTGATCCAACACGGCTGCTGTTCTCACACGAAGAGGAGACTGGGACAGAGACCCAGAGAAAAGACCACGTGAGACTCGGGGAGAAGACAGCCGCCGACGAGCCAAGAACAGAGGCCTCCAAAGAAACCAACCAGCTGACGCTTCAGTCGCTGACTTCCGGAACTGGGAGAAGATTCGTTTCTATGGTCGAACCGCCAAGTCTGTTCGGTGTTCTCTCGCAGCAGCCCCAGCAGACGGAGACACCGCGGCAGAGAGCACCTAACGCCACACATCCCCGGGCAGTCGGGGACAGGCCCGGCAGGGGCGGTGATGTGTGTCCCCCAGGGTCCGCGGCAGCCCCGGGTGGGGGGTGTCTAACAGTGCTTCCCGGCCCCTCACGCTGACGACAGACTCACCCAGCAACTGTCAACTATTATCATTTCTGCCTTGACACTTAGAAGTGTGACGTGGTAAGAGCCCTAAGCGTTTTGGGTACTGGAAATATCCGTGTCCCTCGATTTTGTAAGTCAATCAACAAACTCTGATGGTGGAGTCTGTGGGATCTGAGCCGCCCAGAGCAAAAGTGTTTCAGTGCTACCTGGAGTAGCTGGGACTACAGGTGTGCATCACCATACCTGGCTGGCTGGCTTCCTTACTTTGTATTTATTATTTTTGGTAGAGACGGGGTCTCGCTATGTCGCCCAGGCTGGTTTTGAACTCCTGGCCTCAAGTGATCCTCCCGCCTTGGCCCCCTAGAACGCTGGGATTCCAGGAGTGAGCCACGGCGCTCGGCCTCTGTCTTTGTTTCTGTGGAGGTAACGTCAATGTTGATTGTTTATTCACCTTTACCTGAACCCAGTAACGTCACCAGCATGTATCTGCGTTATTCATTCTGTGATTCCCTAACTTTTCCCGAAACGCAAGGTACCTTTCTGAACTGAGGGTTTAGTTGTCCTTTAGTTTTGCAGAAGCTTTCTATTTTATGCCTCTGGATCTGCCGTGGTTCTGTTCTCTTCCTCGTGACACCACTTACCTGCGCCCCGTGTGGACCTCCTGTCCTGCAGACCTCTCTGCTCTCCCCGGTGACTCAGCTCTGTCCCGGCAGCTTGCTGCAGCCCTTCCTCAGAGTCCCGACCCGAGACCCTGCGGCGCCCGCTCTCCTGTGAGCATCTTCGAGTTCACTGTCATTTCTGTGGCGGTTTTTTCTCTTCCGCGCGTTTCCTGAGATTTGACGGCTCCGTTTCTCTCTTTCGTTGTGTTACAGCCTCTTCCACAATTTCCTGCAACCCTTTTCTGGAGTCTTGTTGCCTTTTCTTTTTCCTTTTCTTAAGACTACGGAGAAAAATGTGTTCTCGCTGTTCAGCCTCCTGGAATCCCCTGACACGCGCTCTCTGCGCGTTCCGCTTGCTGCTCTGCGCTTATCCTGGGCCCAGATTGCCAGCCCTCCTCGTGGCCCAGGCCGCCGACGTGCTGGGGCGGCCCTGCGGGAGGAGCGGGGCCAGCAGGGAGCTTGAGTCAGGCGTGCCCCTCCCCCACTCTCTCTCCAGCCCCCCGCAGCCCCCGCAGCCCCCGCGGCCCCCCGCACCCTGCCCTCAGTGCTCCTCCTCCAACCTCACCGGCCCTGCGCCCTGAGAAGGAGTCGGGTCTGAGAAGGGCGGGGTGGCCCCTGCGTCCACTCCAAGCTCCACCGCTGGGCCACTCGGGACCAAATCTCCTTCTAGAAAGACCTCAAGCCTCTAGAGCTGCCCCAGGCCCCTCCCTCTCTCTGGCTCCGCTGTCACCTCCCGACAGCCACACCTCACGGCTGGCGATTTGTGCTTGTGGCTTTTTCCTCCTTACGGTTTCGGTGATTTAAATTCTGTTTTATTTGCTCGTGCAGATTTTAAGGAGCCAGGGGAGGAGGGGACGGAGA
>RJWJ010014276.1:7995-38331 GCA_004363605.1 Indri indri | reverse complement strand
AAAAATATGTAGAAAAAATTAGCCGGGCATGGTGGCACATGCCTGTAGTCCCAGCTACTCGGGAGGCTGAGGCAGAAGGATTGCTTAAGCCCAGGAATTTGAGGTTGCTGTGAGCTAGGCTGATGCCACGGCACTCTAGCCCAGGCAACAGAGCGAGACTGTGTCTCAAAAAAAAAAAAAAAAAAAAAAAAAAAAAAAAAAAAAAAAAAAGGAAAAATGATTAAACATGAGTCATAATTTGGTATGGAATGGCTATATTGATATCAGACAAAGTAGAGATCAGAACAAGGGGTAGAACCAGGGATAAACATTTTCATGATAATAAAAGGGTCAATTTATCAAGACACAATTCTAAATGTGTAGGCATCCAATAACAGAGCTTCAAAATACACGAAGCAAAACTTGAGAAAAACTTGAATGCCGAAAACATTCCCTTTAGGATCAAGGCAACACTGGGAGGTCTTAACCAAAGGAATGGATAAAAAAATTAATAAAAAATTTTTTAAAAAGTTATCTGGATTTGAAAGGAAGAAACAGAACTGTCATTATTTGTAGATGATACAACTAAGTAGAAAACTCCAAAGAATCTCCGATATACTACTAGAACTAACAGAAGAGTTTGCCAAGAAGGTTGGATAACTGTATCTATAAAAGTCAATTCCAGCCACAGACTGGGAGAAAATATTTGCAAGATACATATCTCATGAAGAACTTATACCAAAATATACAAAGAACTCTTAAGAAAACAAACATCCCAATTAAAAAGTGGGCAAAAGATCTGAATAGACACATCATTAAAGAAGATACACGGATGGCAATACATGTATGAAAAGATGGCTCAGCATCAAATGTCCTGATGGAATTGCAAAATAAAACCACTACACACCTATTAGAATGGCTAAAATCCAAAACACTGGCAACACTAAATGCTGGCAAGTATGTGGAACAACAGGTACTCTCACTCGTTGATGGGAATACAAAATGGTATGGCCACTTTGGAAGACAGTTTGGCAATTTCTTACAAAACTAAATGTGTGCTACCACATGATCCAGCAATCACGCTCCCTGGCATTTACCAAAACGAGTTGAAAACTATGATCACACAAAAACCTGCACATGGATGTTGATAGCAGTTTTATTCATAATTGACAAAAATTGGAAGCAACCAAAATGTTCTTCAACAGATGAATGGATGAACTGTGGTACTTCCATACAATGGAATATTATTCAGTGACAAAAAGAAATGAATTATCAAGGCGTAAAAAGACACAGAGGAAGCTTAAATGCATATTGCTAAGTGAAAGAATCTACTCTGAAAAGGCTTCATACTGTGTGATTCCAACAATATGATATTCATTCTGGAAAAGGCAAATCTATAATGACAGTAAAAAGATTGGTGGTTTCCAGGGATCAGAGGGGTGGGAGAGAGAAATAGGCAGAGCACAGGGTTTTCAGGGCAGTGAAACTACTCTGTATGATACTGTCGCGGTCAATATGTGAATTGCGCATTTGTCAAAATCCGTGGAATGGTATAGCACAAAGAGTAAACTGTAATGTAAACTATGGACTTTAGTCAATAATTATTAATATTCATCAATTAACATGTACCACACTAATGGAAGATGTCAATAGTAGAGGAAACTGGGGGGGAGAAGTAGTGTATAGGAACTCTGTACTATCTGCCCAATTTTTCTGTAAACCTCAATCTGCTCTAAAAAATAGTCTATGAATTTTGTTAAAAATGAAAAGAAGTTGGCCAGGTGCTGTCATTCATGCCTGCAACCCTAGCACTTCGGGAGGCTGAGGCAGGAGGATTGCTTGAGGCCAGGAGTTTGAGGTTATAGTGAGCTATGATCATGCCACTACACTCTAGCCTGGGCAACAGAGTGAGACTTTGTCTGAAAAAAAAAAAAAAAGTCAGTTACATTTTTACATGAGAATGAGTCAGAAAATACAATGAAGAAGTAAAAGATTCCATTTATACTAGCAACAAAAACTATAAGGAACCTAGGGATAAATCTAACAAAATATTTGAAATCCCTTTATGGAGAAAGCTGTAAAATTTTATTGAAAGACATTAAACATCAGTTTACATGGAGTGATATATGTCATGTTCTTGGATAAAGACTCAATAAGGGGAAATGTTGATTCTTTACAAGTCAATATGCACATTCGGTGCAGTTCCAGTACAGTGTCCGTGATGTGTGTGTGTGAAACTTGAGAAGCTGATCCTCAATGTGTGTGGAGGCATGAAAGGCCAAGAATAACGAGGGCCCTCCTGAAGAGCTTGGGGAACATGTTGTACTACATGTTAAAACTTAAAAAGCTTTAGTAATTAAGATAGTGTGTCACCGGTCTGGAGACAGTAAGTAGAAAAATGGAACTGCAGAGAGCCCAGAAAGAGTAACATGTATCTGGAAATTGACTAACAGGAAAGGAGAAATTGTAGAACAGTAGGTACAGGACAGATTATTCGGTGTATTATTGTGTTGGGACAAATAGTTCTCATATGGAAAAACAATTAGATTCGATCCCTACCTCACACCCACACCCAAAATCAATTCTGGTTGGATAGAAGACTTAAATGCAAAAGACAAGTATTACAATACTTAGAAGAAAATATAGGACAATATCTTTGATTTAGGGGGTGAGATTTCTTAAGATACGAAAATTATTTACCAGAGAGGAAAAAATACTGATATTTCTGACTACTTTAAAATAAACTGTTTATCAAAACACCTTGCAGACAGTGAAAAGACAAGTTTCAAACTGGGAGAAAATATTTGTAGCTATAGAACTGTCAGAGAATAGTAGCCAGAATATGTGAAGAATTCCTACAGATCAGTCAGAAAAATAACCTAATAGAAAAATGGGCAAAATATAGGACAGACAGTTCATAGAAAACACAAATAGCCCAAAAATATATATGGATTCTAAGCCTTATTAATAATCAGCAAAATGTAAATCAAAAGCACGGCTGGATGCCAATTTATCCTGACCGGATTGGCCAACGTTAAAGAGTTGGTCAAAATCCAGCGGCAGGGTATTGAGTGATGGGAATGAAAATCTGCTGGTGGGGGTGTAAAGTGCTATAGCTACTCTGGAAAACAATTTTGATTACCTAGTGTTGACTAGATGAAACACAAACTCTGGCGATCTGTTAAATAATGCATCTAGCAGGGTGTCAGGGCTTTGCTTTTTCCATCACGCACCTAGAAGAAAAGTGCACAGTCCTCCTCTGATCTGTCAGAGAAGTCTTTCAAGTATGTATAACTTTTAGGAATACTGAGGTGCCACTTAGAGCATTATAACCATGGCACAGACTGGGATAAAAGGCATTAAATTATCTAGACAAGCAGCCAAATATAGGTTCCTTTCGGAAGTTGTTTCCCACGGTGGTTATGTTTATGAATAATTTATTTAATTTATCCCCTAAAGTTGTGGGAGTCTAACAAGACCCAAGGTTGCAAATAGCGATGAATATTCACGTGTCCACTCTACGTAGAAGAGTAAGACATTGTACTGAAAGTTCTTAACCAGATCAATCAGATTCTTTGAACTACTTTTGTGATACTGAATATTATCTTTCCCGGTGGCTGTGTGGGAGTTGGGCACGTTTCTCATCTCTTTGACTCCTTTAGTTAATTATAAAAAGTATTCTTAAGGCCAGGCTCTAGAATTCATGACATGACATTACAGGAGAATAACTAGCTTGTGGAGCTCTGTTTGATTAGCAAATGGAGAGAGTGCTGAATAGGACTTTATTTAATAAAAATGTAATAAGAGTATATTTTTTCTACATTACTAAAATTAAACATACACATTCCCTACAATGTCGTAATTCTATTCGTAGAGAAATCCTTACATCTGCAGCAGAAGATATGCATTATCCTGTTCATAGAAGTATTGCTCAAAACAGCAATAAAACTGGCAACAGTCCAAATGCCCATTAAGGGTAGAAAATGTATAAATAAAATTGTGCTATGTTATACAACAGAAAGCTAGACAGCAGTCGAAATGAATGAACCACAATTATATACATTAATAATTATAAAAATGTAGAATTAAAAAATACAAAGAACATACACAATGTGATTCCATTTGTATAAAGTTCAAAATAGGCACAACCAAAAATAACACGTGTCGTCTAGGGACGCACATGCAGGTAGCAAAGGCACGATAACACAGAACGCAGGGGAACGGTTGCCTTCCAGCGCGGGGAGGAAGTGACGGGGCCTGGCCGTGCCTGTGCAGTCCTGCCGACGTCCTGTGCGTACGCCGAGTGGTGCGTGCAGGGACGTGTTCGTTTCATCATTCTTTAAATTGTACGTATACGTTCTATGCAGTCTTTTGTATGTATACTTCACAACCAAAGTGTTTTTGGAAATAGTGAATGGGACATAAAGGTGACAAGTACTTTTGTGGAGAGAACACAGGAATGTGTCACTGTAGCGGAGGGACCCTACGGAAGGTTTGTTTTGTTTCTAGATGAGGAACCGTAGACATGGATCGGAATGATCCAGTGGGGAGAGGTTGACAGCTGTCGCAGCTGAGTCCTGGAGAGGTGAGGGGAGATCGAGTGACAGGGAGGGGGCTGGCCTTCAATAGCAGTGGGAACCCTCTGCCATGGTCACAGGGACAGTGACTCTGGGCACAGACGCAGGCGAATCTGTAGACTGGGGGATTGGAAGTCAACTGCCCAAACTGTGTTTTCATCGACACATAAAGTGGGACTCTCACCTGCAACGTGTGTGGGGAGCGTGGGCGGTGTGGGGAGCGAGGGTACAAGGGAACGAGGTGTCGTCCGGGAGGCGGGAGAGCAGACTGCGAGGGGGCGGAAAGCGGGGTGGGCTGCCGAGCGCCGTTTCAGGGCGGTGCGCAGGAACGCTCTGCTCAAGCAGTCAGTCCCTCGCACGATTCTCCAGCGACATTCAGCTCCTCGGGCTCAGAGTCGGAGGTCTAGGTGCCAACAGTGTGGCTTTGCCAGGCCACTGTAACGGGGAAGGGGCACAGAGTGGAGGGTACTGAGAAGGAAACCATTTAATTATTGACCATGGAATCTAGGCTGGGTGAGAAGAGAAACCGAGATGGGGGAGGGGATGTTAGTAAGACAAACGCCGGATTTAATGGATTTGGGATCTCGATAAGGTCCAAGACTCATTGCAGCGTAGGGTACTAGGGTGAGCTGGAAAGCGCAGGGTTAGAGATGCTCAAAGTGGTTCAGGACGTTGCTGGTGGTGACAAGGCAAAGGTTTCTGTGCGTGGCTGGCATGAGATGCAGAGACGCTGACAGTGGTTCTCAAATGAGGTCAGGACCCGCCCTGGGGGGGTGAACTGTGTGGAGACCGCAGAGAGGGTAATGCACTGGCAATTAGGGGCAGGGTGTGGAGATGCCACATGACTTGGGATATGCGGGATCGTCCAACAGAAACGATGGTCCCGGCCCAAACAGCAGTAGAGCCCCCGCTGAGAAGCGCGGGGCTGGGGTGCTGGATGGCGGGTGGGAGACGGAGGGCAAACACGCTGGGAGAGAGCTTCTCGAGGCTCCGTCAGGTTTCAGGTAAAGCAGAGGGGGAAAGAAACATTTGAAAAAGGGGTCTTTTGGGGCACTTGCCTGTCACAGACTGGGGGGCCCAGAAGGCACACTGAGGGGACGGGATGAGGAGGAACAGGGGTGCTGGGCTGAGGAGGTGCGCACGGAGGAGCTGGGGATGAGGGTCTGGGGACGGGTGGCCTGGGGGGCTTGGGCCTTCCGCGGCGACTCACAGGGATGGCGGCCTGAGGGGTGTGGCCCTGGCTGTCTCTCACAGCAAGGAGGGTATCGGTTGAAACAATAGTCCGGAATTCTTAGTGCGGGCTTGTAGGTAACTTCTCCCTGTAGCAACTCCAGAGGGCTCAAGTTCATGCTGCATGTTTATGGGGGTGCGTACTCCTTGAATGATTTGTATGGGTTGAGTCAAACCCAGTAAAAACTTAAAAAATTCTACCACACGTCTGCTGAATTTTGGAGGGGAGTCAACGACCAGGTGCTTCAGACATTCATGGGTCCAGGCCGCCTGGGTCACCTCATCCAGGAAATGCTCATTTCTATGAGCAGCGCAGGTTTGAACCACACAGAACTGAGTCTTATGAAATAGGGTGGTTTCTCACACATTAACGTAGTCATGAGTCACCTGGGGATCTCGCTAAAATGCTGATTCGGATTCCGTAGGTCTGGGGTGGGCTGGGATTTGCCATTTCAGAAAAGCAGTATGCTCGAAAGAGGAGAAGCTTTAGAACTGGCCAGGTTCAAATGCGCGCTTTTCCTATGCCGTCTATACGGTCTTGGGCCAATAACCTCTCAACTGCCTGTGTAAAGCAGGAATAACGTCGCAGGCTGTTGTGAGAATTAAATGATGTTTGTAAAGGACCCGGCACAGCCCCAAGCACACCGCAGGGGTAGAGGATTTTCCTTTTTCCCCCTCCATTGGCTTGTCCTCAAAAACACTCTCTCTCGACTTAAGGTGACATTCTTTTTATATTTTCTGGGACACTGGCCTTTTGTAGATGATCAGCTGCTTGCCAGGCTGTGATGCTGGGGCATTTCTGTGGTGCTCACTCCCTCATCCTGTTGAAGAGGAAAGGATGCGTCGTCTTCAATTTTGTTCACAGCTGAGTCTTGTAGCCTGGCTCCCTTAGACCTTCCTATTCTAATGTTTTCATCTGAAAATCCCAGTCCCTATTTGAGTAGATATTCACTGGCAACCTAGACCGAGGGCCCTTCGCAGACTGAGTTGCTCGTCCTAGTCCAGTTCGTTCACTCCCACGTTAAATGCACGTGCCTCTTCCAGCGCAGAGTGAGCACACCAGACAGACCTCACCTCACTCACTCCACTTTGACGAGTCTGGCTTAGTGACCTTGGTAACTTTACTCCTGAGTTCTAAGGCTGTAAGAACAGCCTGTTGTATGGCTGGGGCTTCAGAAGCACCTAAAGATTGTCCAGGTACTAAATCCTGCAGATCACCTGGGAGTTCGGGGGTGTGAAGGAAACAGTGCAGCAGCCAATGGCTTCAGTAGAACCAGGCAACTGTCCTGAGGGGGCCAGAGAGGAGCTCACACCCGGCAGCTCTACTCCAGTCCTCAACAGCACAAGAGTGGTACATGCTTGATGGGGACCAGGAAAACCTCCCACATCAGGGCAGGGCTGCAGCATCCGGGTGGGATCGCTCACTGCGTCTGCAAAGCCAGTGCCTCCCGGATCAGGCTGGAAGCTCTTCTTTTCCCTAGCTTTCCTTTTGCCTAGAAAGGAAACTATTCAGATTCACAGTGTGGGGTCAAGGTATGATCCTCTTTGGGAAGATTTTCCTTTTGGGGAAGTGAGCAAAGCGGGACAGGCTTGGCAGGGCTCAGCAGTTCTCTGGGTTTAGAATCCACAAGGAAATAAGTAGCTGTCTGTCAGTGATTTACCCTCTTGCAAAGTACAGCAAGAAGCTGTTAATCTTTATTAATTAGCACAGACTTCTGTGGAGTTAGAACAAGGCCAATATCTGGGTGGTAAGGAGAACTTCGGGTGCAGATAATAGTGGGAAAAAGGGGACCACCGTCCCCTCCATATACTTGGCATCCTTTTTGCAGGCAAGACCCTAAAGTTGCTTTACCAGATATGAGTTTGTAGCCTCCTCTTTATAGTCTATTAGAAACCTCTATTAGACTGGGGGGAGAATTCCCCTTTGCTTCTTGTCCTTGAGGTGAGAGCAAATGAGTTGTAGAATATTCTGATTTAGCAAGAGTGTGGACAAGCACTGACAGACCACACGACTGCCACTCATTTATTTGACAATGCTTAATTCAAGAGGTTGTTGAATTAGTGGAGAGAAGTATTAGTCAGCTAGGTGCAAAGAAGCCAGCGGAGGAGAATTGGGGGAGGGATGGGTCAGGCTGGAGGGTACCAAGCAGCAGCAGTCGGTTCCTGGGAAATGAGCCCGGTCACTCGGGCTCCTGCAGCCTGCTGCTCCCAGCTGGGGGGAATGCGTGTGGGGAAGGGGCTTCTCTGCAGGTCTGTCCCCTGCACTCCTGGAGCAGAGTCCTTTCCAGCCTGCCCCGCCCTGCCTGCACTGCCCTGCTGCCTGGGAGCCGGTGTGGTTGTGCTCTTCGACAGCCAAGGCCCAAGGGCCTGAGTGCAAGAGGAAGACAAGAGGGAGAGGGGCTGGCCGTGCTTCTGCAGAGATGGGATTCCTGGATTTTGAAAATATACCCCGCCTCATCCAACACAAATACACAACAGCATAGTCTCCTGAAGGTCAGAAAGCACTATGAAATGTTTCTTATAAAAGTATTTTTTAATAAATCAATGTATTTCAATGTTGTAACATGATAGCCCAATGCTATATCAAGGTAGCAAAAGTGAAGATTCCTGGTATTTTTATATAAACACTATGAATGACAGTACACTTGCATTCAACTTCACAAGAAATTATCTTCAGGTCCACGAAGATTCTTTGACAGCTGTAACACCCTTCAAACAGCGAAGATGCGTACTGAACGAGTAGACAAAGTCTAATAATGGAGCTGCGCCCTAAAACCAACCATACCAAAGAAAAGGGGATGCGATGGCAGTATGGCCAGCTTGCCGAACAAAAACCCCGAGTCTTTGAAACTTAGTCATTTAACGAAAATACAGCATGTATCAAAATTACAGAGCATCTTACAGAAATGGAGCCATAAGGAGACGCACAGATTAGAACCCTGAAGCAGTGAATGTGTTTCTACCCGTTTTGCGATGGAAAGAAGCCATGGATCTAGAGTCCCGCAGCTGTCTGTCGTGTTGAATCTCCTCACACACACGATGCACCGACCGACTGAAACCAGAATTCCCTGCTCTGTACAAATGCTGGTGATGGGTAACGTGCACTATTGCTGTGAGTCGGAGCAATAGTTGGCTGGAGTTCAGGCGTCAAGTGGAGGCTAAGATTGTATACCACTGCCTTCCACAGTCCCACAAGTCACACTTTCCAAAGCTGATGCTCCCTTGGAAGGGTTAAAAAAACACAAAAAACAACCCAAGGGTATTTAAAACAGCAGAAACCAGAAGCTTCTGCCCCTCTAGCACTATATTACTGTCCAGCCCACCATGACGATGTTTCACTTGGTTACAGCAAATAGACTCTGTTATATCGCATGTGTATGACCAGATTTTTGATACAGGATTTTTCTTAACAGAAATCAAGTTGAGAACAAGATTCTTCTCCAAGGGCAAGTAAAAGCTGGTTAAATGCTGATGAAATCTCTCAATTTTGAACTGTTGAGAAGGCCTGACTTGAATGGGATTTTCTGAAGGAAGACATTTATTTCTCAACCTCAGGTATAATCAGATTGCAAGGAATCTCATGTCCAGAATTTGATCTGCTGATTGCTAGGATAACTGGCCTTACGACACTATTTCTACTAGAACCCTTTACAGTATTTTTAAATTTTAAAAGCTGCAGATGAAAGTAAAAACAAATTAACAATAAAATCATCTGTGAGCTGAGTTGCTGGATTCTGGATAGCACAGATGGGATGTTCCTGGATATTCACCAAGAAGTGTCTAAGTAATGGCTACTCCTTTGTGTCAGCAGCCCAGGTTTAAATCATGTATATTTGAATGAATTAGAAAAAAACTATAATACACATTAACTACATCACACACTTTCTGCTAACCTGTGTTTTGGTGATAGGACTCTCTTTAGTGAACATCTCACTGCTAGAGCCTTAGTGTTTTGCCCCAAATCTCATTTTGAGATCTGAACCAAGTCAACATTTCATAAAGTTCATATATTCCTTTCTATCACAACTTTTAAAACAAGTGTTCTGCTCCCTAAAGAACTGAGAGAAATTTGTCAAGGCTTTCCTCTCTGGAAACAGGACAGTCAAAAGCATAAATTAGGTTAAGTGGCTTCAACTGTCCTGAGGCCAATGCTTATAACCCAAGCTTTATTTTCCCTATGAACAGGGTGTGCTTAAGTTGATAAAATGAATGAAAATCAGCTTATGGAAAAGTTAAAAATGTAGTTTACTGAAAGATATGTATCTTCACACACAGCAATGGCATACAATCCCATCTAAAAGTTTAAATAAATGTAAATAACTTTAAAACTAACAACACATATATGAAGCTAAAGTCACTGCCTTGGATAATTTATATACTACATCCATTATTTTGTGTAGGACATTCATTCTTAAGGCAGAAAAACTGAATGACTTGTAATGACTCGATTCTTACATCCAAGGGTCAAACAGAGTAGACTGGAACGGACAGATTCCTTGCTAATGAGGATTTACCTGTGGTGACAATTTCACTCTTAGAGTATGCTATGTAAGAGACATACATTTGAGAACGTAAGATGAAATTTAAGACACACAAATGTAACAAGATGTCCACAAGACTAAGCATTCTATTAGGAGGTGAAACGACTCCCGTAACAAATTAACAAGCTCTCACAAACTCTGATATGGTACATAAAAAGTATGAAATATCAAAGCATTACCTTTTGGGGGTGTGTTGCTTTAGACTCTGGTTTTCAAGGTCTAGTATAAAAAAAGGTAGCCTGAATAGTTAAAAGCAGTTGAATGTCAACTCATACTGCTACTCAGAAGGCTACCACTTAGGATATTCCTACACCACCAGCAAAGTCCTGTGCAGGGAGGAAACTGACGTGTATTAAAATAAGAATGTAGCTCCTCCCCTAAAACATGTGCAAAAACACTTGTCAGTTACTAACAAGAATATCTTTAACAAAAAACATAATTGTAGAACGAGAGGCAGCAAAGCCAGAAAGACATAAGAGTATACCACCCTGCCCACACGGATGGATATTCAGGGTGAAACTGATCGTTCCGTGGGAGACGTGCTACTCAGAGTGGCAGGAGTGCAAGGAGGACCGGACCCAGGGTCCCAAGCCCTCAGGCTGTGTGTGTTCCTTCACCGCAGGCCAGCTGGCTCTCTGCAGCCTGGTGCCACCAACATTAACAAAACAGAAATCTAACAGACAATTCTTAAGCAGGTAATGACGACTATAGCTGTGTAAGTACCTTTTTGTGTGCCTATTATTTATGCCACAGCTCTGGCAATTGTCAGAAGTGTACAAAGATGACCTGCCTAATTTTTGAAGACACGAAGATTTTCTTCTTTCACGGTGGCAGGAGTCCATGCAAGATTTGTAAACAGCGATACAAAATACTGTAAACATAACTTAACAGAGCTTGTATAAAACAGAAGAAGTAAATCCAAATTTACAAGTGGGTAAAAAAAAGAGGGCAGCTTCGTACAAAGTTCTCCCTCCTGCGCCAAGTGATTTTTTTGATTACAAATATAATCCTGAGCTGAAAAACTGGGATTTGGGGGAGAGCCATCTTTGCATACAAAATATCCAAAGGACGCTTACTGTTTACTTTTCCCTATTGATATTCAACTGCCAGAGACAGTTCTGAAAGTGTGACTTTGGAGACATTTATAGTTTAGTGTGGCGCCCTGATCTGGAGCCCGTGGCAGCGCTCGCCATGGAAGCGGATGCGGCAGCATCCTCTGCCTCCTCCAGTTCGTCCTGGAGCTCCTGGCTGACGCTGGACTGCAGGGCGGCGGGCGTGAGCCACTCCTTCGGGAGGCAACTCTGTAGAAAGGGTATGCAGGAGCTGAAGTAGGCAAGTCGATTGATCCAGCGAGGAATCTCTTTCCCACAGAGAATCTACAGAGGAGAGAGAGTTCCATATTAGGTACGAGAGGTTAAGGTTATCTAGTCCACTGCCAGGGAGGGAGGGAGGAGGGACGTGGCTGGGCAGAAACGCCACCGTGGACTGGCCTTCAGTGCGGTCACTCCAAGCTTTGATAACAGCCTGGGGTCCCTACTGTCGGCTCCATTCCTTTCTTTCTGAAGAACCTTGTCAAGCTGCTTACTTTTTAACGTCTGTAAAATCAAGCTAATTCCACGCGGCTCCTCTCTTTGATCCCTGCGACTGCTTTGAAACACATGTAAAAGTGTCTTTGAACATGCAGAAGATGCTTGTTAATGCAAGATATTATTAAAGTAATAGAAGTTCCAGGCAGTTCGAACAATCAATCTGGGATATCTTCCCATCTGTGAATTCTCCTTTTTCACAGGTTCTTTTCTACTTTACTCCAGGCTCTATAGTGCTCTGTTTTTCCTGGCCCTCATTTTACCCCTTCACTTCTGTTCCTGACCCACTTGTTTCAAGGAGCTCATAGGGAGCCAGGTCTTCATTGGGGAAACACCTCTTTCTGGACCACGAACTCCTTTGCAGAAGCAGGCCTGTGTCGGTGCAAGGCATGGAACCTGGCCAAGCTTCAGACTGAAGACTCAATTAGGAGTAGAAACGGATGCCAGGAAGAATCCCTCCCAGCTGATCGATCTGCCCACCTCCCATCCTTACACAGTCCTTAGGACTCCTGACCACCTCCCCCCAAAACATTTCAAATAGTAACAACTGAGTTTTTTATAATACTAACTGTACTCTTATTATTTTCTTTTCTGTAAACACCACTGGGCTCAACTGAGACCATGCCCCACTTTGGTGTTTTTGCCTCCAACTATGCCAAAGATAATGATCATGTGATCTCAAAGTGTCACCTTAGATATTTACATATCAATGACTTTGGAAAGAGATTTCAAAGCATCTCATGTCCAAAAATTAGCTCAAATTTAAGTAAGCTGGCACCTGTAATTATGCAATGTAACTTTTCTCCTCAAAGATTTAGCCCAACCATGAATGGTTACTGCATTTATTTTAAATACTACATCTGTGTCTTAACTATCGGGAACGTGAGATGGTCTTGAGCGAATGTAACACGTTCTAACCATTTTTGATTAACCAGCACCTATCCCAGTGCCTGGGAGTAGAAAGAGGTAGACAGGTACTTAAAAATATTTGAATATGTACATGACCTAGACTGGGAGAAAGCTGAACAATGACCTTACATGATACCATTCCCATCTGTCTACTCTTAAAAACACGGGGCATACAAATACTACATTTTATCCCTGAGACATTTAGGGAGATCTGCATGTTTGGAGGTTAACCATGTAAGTGCCACTGTTGTCTACTCCACAGCTATTTCCCTCGTTCTCCTTCCAGAGTCCTAATTTTATTCAGTAATCGACCCCTCTCCATATATCCATACTACAGGTGAAGTTGCCTTCATCCCAATCCCTGGGGGTGTAGCCTGATAAGCCTAAAGCAGAATTCTGTAATCTGTAGTCACCTGTTTTTGTTGATAAAGTTTTCCTGAAATACAGCCAAGCATATTTGTTTATGTATTGTCTATGGGTCTTAGGCTACAATGGCAGAGGCAGACTTGGGACCATGAATAGTCTACAAGACTAAAATATTTACTATCTGGCTCTTAAAAGTGTGCCGACCCTTGGTGAAGCCAGTATTTTAAAAACTCTGAGTCATGACCCTAAGTAGGTCATTTAGCATCACAACCTGAATTTTTAAAATGAAACAGATCGTAGGTTTTAAGGTAACTATTACTCTTGTATTAGTTGGGTCACACTGTAAAATGTATTTCTTACTGTGGCTAGTGGTTAAATAGTATTTGGTTTATATGGTAAAATTATTTTTGCATTTAAGCTTCAATCCAGCAATAATTCTTCTATCCCAAAGAT
Organism: Indri indri; assembly: GCA_004363605.1. Lineage (NCBI taxonomy): Eukaryota > Metazoa > Chordata > Mammalia > Primates > Indriidae > Indri > Indri indri. The sequence goes on along the minus strand of RJWJ010014276.1, from coordinate 24,690 downwards.
ATAGTGGTAAAAATAAGAGGACATATGTACAGGGTTATTCATTGTAGCACTTTTTGTAACAGCAAAAGACTAAAAAATAACCCAAGAGCCATTAATAGGAAACTGGTTGAATAAATTATGGTATGTCCACAAAAGGAACACTATTCAGCTGAGAAAAGAAATGAGGAATATCCCTATATACTGCTACAGAACAAACACCAGGATATACCATTAAGTGAAGAAAGCAAAGTGGAGAAAAGTGTGTATAGGATGCTCCCAAGGTATAATAGTGGGATAGGCACAGAATAATAGTTACAGAGATTCCCATTCCAAAAGGAAGAAAATGGAAGGAAGGAGTTACTAGTCCCAAGTAATTCTGAAATCCAACTGGGCAAATTCCATTAGTTTTCAAGGCCTGGGAATAATCCTCTGTGGCCCTGGGGTCTGCCTTCTGGGCCCTAGATTCTGCCCTTGGGCAGCATCCTTTTTTTCTCTAGCTTATTTCCTGCCTATAGAATTTTCAAAGTCCAATAGCCTTCTTTCATTTGTCCTCTATTTGCATCTTAACTGGCATATATTTCTGCTAATATAACATTTTCAAAAACATGGGACTCAAACACTATGCATGTCATGGGATTGACTCCATTAGAAAAGAGGTTCCTCCACAGATGTTTCCTGGATAATCTTATCTCTTCCTGGTTGAGAGGATCTATGAGTCATATATTTAATTTCTTCAGCAATAGCAAAAGGTGTTCTAGTCATACGTAGCCTTGGCTTTCTATAACATCCTTTCCTAATCGTGGATGCTCCTAATTTCAGCATCTTTTGCAATCTGGATAGGCTGAGAAATTCCCAAGTCCTTAATGTTAATTCCCTTTTTTTGCTTAACATTTCTCTCAATTTATCTTTCTCTCATTTTACCAACAGAAACAAGAAGAAAGCATGCTGCGCCTTCTATGCTTTGCTTGGAAATCTCCTCAGCTAAATATCCAAGTTTATTGCTTACAAATTCTCTTTGTCACATGTATCTCTAGGGAAGAATCCAGAGCTTTCTGCCGCTAGGTAATAAGGATACCCCTTTGTCCAGTTTCCAATAACATGTCCTCATTCCTCTGAGCCCTGACAAGCAGCACCTTTAATATTCACATTTCTACTAACGGTCTATTCAAGGAATCCAGGCTTTTTCAATGAAACCCCTAAGACTTGCTCCAGCCTTTATCACCTAATTCCAAAGCCCCTTCCACATCTGTAGGTATTTGTTACGGCAGCACCGTACTGCAGGTATTAACACTTGTCCTGGCTCCCTCTGGCTGCTGTAACAAATTATCAGAAATGGTGGCTTAAAACACTGCAAATTTATTCTTTTAGTTCTAGAGGTCAAACAAGAGAGTAGAGGGGAGTGGAAGAGAAGCTAGAATTCAATGAATATGCTTTGATTTTTTTAGATTTGACTTTGGAATCATGGAAAGTTTTTATGTAAGTATAAAAGGAAATTTAAACGAAAAAGCAATCTCTTCAAAAGGAAACAAAAGAACCTAACTATGTACTGAGTCGGTAGCATAACCACGCAAAAATTCCCGTGAAGTGTGAAACACATGAATCTGATTATGTATTAAGCCATACTCTAAAGAGAACTACAAAAAAACTGCGACATTCCAGTAATCATACTGTTGGTGGTAATGGTGACAGTATTATTCTAAAGCTGTTTTAGGTATCGAGTAAAACAAAGGAGTAATTATGTTGTTGTGCTGAGAACTGGGATTTTTTTTTTTTCCACCACGGATAGACAGGATATAGATGTACTACTGATGAAGTTATGTAAAAACCCTGCAGCCTGAATTTGTAGTATAAACATTACTATGAACCTGTAAACATAAATATAAAAAGTCCTAGCTCTACCTACTGAGGGGGAAAAAAAAAAAATCTAGAAATAATCCAATTTAGTAGAAATCAACAACTGTAATGCCCAGATTAAAGTTTCTAGATACTTCCTATTAGAAACAGCTCTATGGCAGAAATATATAGATAAGCCTGGAATATCTTGTCTTACCAGAAAACAAAAATGCTATCAAAGATTATCAGGGATCAGGGGCCAGGCCCAGTGGCTCACGCCTGTAATCCTAGCACTATGGGAGGCCGGCCCAGGAGTTTGAGGTTGTAGTGAGTTATGATGATGCCACTGCACTCTAGCCCAGGGTGACAGAGCAAGAACCTACCTCAAAAAAAAAAAAAAAAAAAAAAAAAAAAAAGAGGAAAAAGACGAAAGACTCAGGAGCCAGCCAGCTTGATCAAAGAAAGATGGGGCAGGAATAGTATCTGAGACATATGAAATATTTTTACCTCGGGGGAGAAGGGGAAATTTATGATACTAGATTTTCAAAAAAGGAAAAAAAAACTTGGTTGCCTTTGGAATGAATGCCAGGGAACTGTGTCAGGATCCCCAAGACCACCTCCAGGTTTGATTTGCTAAGAGCTCACAGGACTTGGCCTACAGTTGTATTCACACACACATTCATCACAGTGAAAGGATATAAAACAAAATTAGCACCGGGAAAAGGTGCCTGGGTAAAGTCTAGAGGAAACCAGGCTTCCAATCCAGTCTGAGTCTGTTTCAGAGGGACTATCTGAAGGCAGTCTGTTTGTCCATGCCACGAGGCTATCAGCCTCCCAAGTGCGGATGACAACTGGGGGCGTTCTGTGTGGGAAATGCAGGAGCTGAGGCCACCCCTGCGGTCTCGCAGTCAGCACTGTCAGGTAGAGCACAGGCTGAGCAGCCTGTTTAAATTCAAAGTGCCTGCGGAAGGCAAGCATGGCGAGCGATTCCTTAGGGGAAGCAGGTAAAGGGAGTACCAAAAAAGATTATCAGTCTCCGCCCTCCTTTGAGATTGCCCAGGTGCCAGGTTTTTGTTCTTGTTACAAAATCAGTATGTCCCATTTAGCAATTGTAACTTCTTCACATTTAAAAAATTATCCCCTACTCTCATCCACACCCTTTGTCTGGAAGAGAGGTATTAAAGAGGGACAAAAGTTTTCATAGGAAATATTTTTATATCACTTAACCAGAAAGACATGTCATTTTAGGAATTGGTCACAATGAAATCCTGAATTTTCAGAAAATTTCAAAATGGGTTTATAGAGTGACTCACGCTTTCCTCCTGATCATTCATCTAGTGAGTGGCCTATAAAAGATCATTACAGGCCGGCGCACTGGCTCACACCTGTACGCCCAATCCCAGCAATTTGGGAGGCTGAGGCAGTAGGATCACTTGAGCTCAGGAGTTCAAGATCACCCTGGGCAACACAGCAAGACCCTGTTTTTTTTTTAATCATTCCGTTTCTGGGAACAGCTGCATTTAGTAACCAAACCGCCCCACTAAGGTATGCACACCAGTAGAAAGGGAGTGGAGTAGAAGTAGGCTATCAATCCACTGTTGCAAACCGCAACTGATCCGGGAAGCCCTCAGTCAACTGCAGTGACACATCCCTGAGAGGGGTGAGTAAGATCTATCAGGGTCACAGTCCTGTGCTTTCCCCCAACTTGTAGCTTTTGTCAGTAACCAAAAGTAAGGGATGTAATCAGTCCCTATATTAGAAATACAGAACTGATCAGCAGCTTGATTTCAGATGAAATCAAGTATCAGAGAAGCCCTTTCCTGTGGACACCTGCAAGTAACCCAGACAGTTCAGTCAACATCCAGGTTTTTATAATTTAGAGCCCCCAGAATGGTGTCCTAACCCTGCAATGATCCCTAAGCAGAAGTCTTGTTCCCTCAGCCTGTTTCTGCTTTCAGCTGAACCCAGCTTATGCTGAGGCTGAAACTGTGTAGCAGACAATGTCAGGTTTTAGCTTAAGAGCCAAGTCCAAACAATTAGGGCCTGTGAATTCAGGATTCAAAAAAAAGCCAGAGCTTTTCTATGGCAGCAGTAAAGCTGAGATGCCAAAGGGCCAGAGAGGCAGGTTTCCAATGCTAAGTGACAAGCAAGGCTTTCCCAAGCCCTAAGACCCACTCAAAAATATGCACATGAGGCTAGATAATCACCAGCCTCCAACGGTCAGCTGATTTTACAAGAGCTCACTAACAATCAAAAACTGCCTTAAATTTTTTTAAAGTATATTTCCATCTGAAGATTGCCTCTCTTTTTATGTTGCCTCCCTTTTCTCAGAAGCTCTGATGGGCAAAAGTTACAATAAAAATCATTAGTTATGAGACTTATTTTGCTTTCAACACTCAAAGGATTTAAATTTCCATCTACCCTACGATAGCAAAAAGCAAGGAAGTTGTGTCCCACTCACACTTTTTCTTTGCAGCATTGCCTGACTGAGATGATCCCTCTAGCATGTGCAAAATTACAAGCATAAAACATTTTACATCAATTTCTATCATATAACCATAGATGTAGTAACTGCAAAATACAAGGCCATTAACCACCCCCCTACTTCCTGATTGCAGATGTATTCAAACCCTCTACAGTAAATTTAGCGAAAGGTTTGACATTACAGATGCCTGGGGAGATCCTAGCTGGACTGGGGGTGAGGGGTGCCTCTGCAGTGGCTGGCTAAAGAAAGACTGGAGTATGCCCCCTGCCCTTTTTCACTTTGCTCCAGCCCTGGGAAGGGATGCAATCTTTTTTCCTCTTACTTGTGAAGAAAGAACAACACAATGTTTAGCATTTTTGGCCCAATCAAAGTTCATCTTTGGGAATTCTGGGGACTTTTTTCTTCCCACTTGGAGGAGAGAACAAAAACCAAACCAAGACCTGGGCTGAGCTGCTATCTTTTTCCCTCCTCATTGTAGCCTGCATGGCCAAAAGTAGCCAAGGGATCCAGTGAATCGGCTCTCCTGGAGTTGACTTCATCATTTTCAAGTTCCTTAAGTAATTTTTATCTTTCACAACAAAAAGCTCAGCTGCTATTTCATATTGTGGATGACTCCACAGCCACTCAGGCACCAAAGCTGTGCCACACCCCTATCCCCTTCATCCTTTCTCTTCTCAGTCATATTTTAGTGCGTCTCGGGGGGTGCTGACTTGGTGACCTGCTAGGACTCAGGACCCAGCATCTAATCATATTCATGGCTATGGCTTATTATAACAAAAAGATACAAAATAAAATCAGAAAAGGGAAAATGTACTTGGGGTGAAGTCAACAGGAAACCAGGCACAAGCGCTAAGGATCCTCTCCCAGTAGAGTCACACAGGACATGCTTAACTGCCCCAGCAGTGAGTTGTGACATGTCTGAAATGTCTACCAGGGAAGTTCACTACAGACTTGGTACCCAAGGTTTTTACTGGGGGCTGGTCATGTGGCGCCCTCTGCCAAAATTCCAGATTCCTGGAGGAATAACATAGCATAACATAACATAGCATAAACCAAACTATCTGTACAAACCGGTTGGGCATAGGGAGTCACTCTTACCAGTTCTAGGCATCTGAGAACCCTCCTGAAGCCTAGGTTCCCAGATGCCAGGTTAGGGCCAAATTTGCAAGCAGGCCTTTCTAAGGACAGTAGTCTCAGGCCTGTAATTTAACTCTTTTCTGCACAGGAACCAACTCATTTTTTAAAAACTTTTAAGTAAAGAGAAAGAATCAAGCATCTATTCTGCCTTTTCTGTGGGGACTATACCTCACAGTAAAACCAGCTGTATGAACTTTGTTTATACCTGGATTCAAACTACTAAAAAGTTATGACAAAGGCCGGGCACGGTGGCTCACGCCTGTAATCCTAGCACTCTGGGAGGCCGAGGCAGGTAGATTACTTGAGCTCAGGAGTTTGAGACCAGCCTGAGCAAGAGTGAGACCCCATCTCTACTAAAAATAGAAAAATTAGCCAGGCATTGTGGTGTGCACCTGTAGCCCTAGCTACTCGGGAAGCTCAATGGAAGAGGATGGCTTGGGCCTAGGAGTTTGGGGTTACAGGGAGCTATGATGATGCCATTGCACTCTACCCTGGGCAACACAGCAAGACTTTTTTTTTTAAAGTTATATGACAATTGGGGAAATTTGAACTTGTATATTTGGATAGTATTGAGAAAGGAATGTTAATTTCTTTTAGGAGTGATATATTTTGGTTTTGTAAAAGCAAACCTATACTTTAGAGCTACAGAGTGAAACATTTATAATTGAAATTAAATGATATCTGGGATTTGTTTCAAAATAATCTGGATGGAGTATCATTCTGGAGTGGGTGCTTACAGATCAAACAAGATTAGCCATGAGTTGAAAATTTTTAAATCTAAGTGATAGGTATACAGGGGCTCATTATACTATTCTACTTTTATACATGTTTTAAATTTTCCACTGACAATCCAGACAGTTTTCTTTTTCCTCTAGATGTGCTAAAATTATTGCAGCTATCTGAAAACCATAAAGGGATGTAGCCTGAGGGAAGAGCCAACATCCTGAAGATGGCAGGTTGGAGAAATGAAAAGACCTTAGATACCTAATAACACTTCAGTTGAGACACTGACCATATTGACTTGGAACCTGCCTTATCCTGGACTTCTTGTTTTGTGAAATAATGTTTCCTCATTATTTAAGCCAATTGGAATCAGATTAGAATGGCTCTAACCTGTAGAGTAGACGTTGGCAAACTTTTTCTGTTAAGGGCCAAACAGTAAATATTTTGAGCTTTGCAGGCCATAGGTCTTTGTTGCAACTACTCAATGCTGTCATTGCAGCCTGAAAGCTGTCAAGATAATAGGTAAACAAATGAGCATGGCTGTGCTCATCAATAAAACTTTGTGAATACTGAAAATTTGAACTTTGCATAATTTGTATGTCACCATATATTCTTCTTTTGACTTTTCTCAACTCTTAAAAACATAAAAACCATCTTTAGCTTGCACGCTGTATAAAAACAGATGGCAGGCTGTTGGTTCACAGGCCGTAGTAGTTTGCTAATCCCTGCTATAGAGGAAGCATCTGAACTGATAACACTATGTTAAATGATGATAATTCTTAGAGTTTTTGGAATAATGTTAACAGAGTATGTATATCAACAATCAATTATAATTAGCAACTATTTCATCTATGTGCAACTGGTTTTATGACAATCTCCAAACTATGTTGTCAAAGATGTAAAAGCACATTAATTTTACTACATTCCTTAGAGTGCTGAATATTAAATTTGTTTGTCTCCATTATATGGGGTGTTCTAAAATAGATCCTTACATCCCTTACTATCCAGAATTCTACTTTCAGCACTGCCATTAACAAGCTTGGCTAAGTCACTTAACTTCTGGGTCGAACAGTTTAACAATTCAGCACTCATGAGGAAAAGCATAAAAACTGTGGCCTAAAAAGATGGTTCCAGGAACATCTAGATTGCTCTTCGGGCTTCCAACTGTATAGTTTCAGGGTTAGACTAGGGCTGAGGTGGTGCTATAGATGTGCAATAAAGCTATCAATTTATTTGGAAGAGAGAATAAATCAGAACCAGAAGAAGTAAAGATAAAGTATAACAAACACTGGACTAAATAAAGTCAGGATCTAATTCTGAGTTCTCCATAACAATCTTTGATAAGTCATTTTCCCAATCAGGGCCTGTTTTCTTATCTGTAAAATGAGACTAGACATTGTCTAATATCTCTACCAATGTTAACATTCTATGGGTCTTTGAATGCATTCTCTACAAATGTAATGTCTAGGATCAAGAGAGCTCAGAACCACTTTCCCTCTTCCCTGAAAATCGACTAGGTCATCTTTGTGGTATCTGTGCACCCCCTAGACTAGTGGTGCTTCTCAAACTTTTATGTTCATATGCATCACCTGGGATCTTGTTAAAATGTAGTTTCTGATTCATCTGTGATAGAGCAGAGGTGATGCATATCTCACAAATTCCTAAGAGATGCTGATGCTACTAGTCTATGAAATACACTCAGAGCAGCACAGTACAGTAGTCCTGCTTCAAAGCTATGTTGTAGAAGCCACGAGGGAAGAGAAAAGGGCTAGGCAGCTAAGCATTTATGCAGAGGTGCTTACTGAAATAGCAGCTCATTTTCTCTTGTACACCTTTCACAATGTCTCTGGTACCTTGATGCCACCACTGCAATCACCTGTTAAGGGGTCAGAAAGTTGGGAAGCTGTTTTAAGTGCCATTTAATTCTCTAGACCTTTTGTTGTAACCTTTTTGATTTCTTCCTTCCACTTTCTTTTTATGGTTCTTTAATTTCCATCTAGTTTTGATCTTCTGTTTGGAATACAAGAATTGAGAAGGCAAATAAGTCTGTGTGATATGTTAGCAGAATAAAATTTCAAGATGGAAGAGATGAATTAGTTAAGAGGCAGGAAAAAATTCAAGTTGGCAACTAAAATTTAGCAAAGGAGAAATCATAGTGGCTAAGCAGAGGTCCTAAGCATCTATTTTTTTTTAAGTGAAAGTTTTGGGTTGTAGTAAATTAAAATAAGAGACAATTATTTGTACTCACTCTCTACCTACAGCAAAGTAATGAACAGAATTACTATGTAGAACTGTGCTAACTCCAAAGTTACCTACCAACTCTGGAAAGGTCATTCATTCAAGGGAAAGAAATACAGTATCATACTTTGCACAACATAAAAAGATCAGAGAAAGTGAATCAAGACTGAAAATAGTGGGAAAGCAAGTATACTAGTATATGTTATTTTAACAATTTTTAGGATAAAAATTTAATTTACCTCTGATAAAGCTGAAGAAAAGTGATTGCAGTTTTTATGCATCAAGTGATAAGCATTGCCTTTATATTCTTTTCCCAGTTCTTCTACAATTTTTTCAATATCATCTTCCAGGAAGTCAGTGCTCCCTAGAACAACAGCTTCTCTTAAAAAACAAAAAGAAAAAAATAAGAAAAAAGGACATAACTGTGTGAGTTTCACTTATTTATAAATAGCATGTTTAAACTTATTTCCATGAATATTATGATTGCTCTAACAAAGTAGGGTTAAATAATAAGACAAAGAAAAATGAGATACTCTTAAGATTTCAATAATTTGTTTCAACTTTTCTGCAAGCCCTTAAGTACATTACCTCTGAAAAATACAAATGCATAAATTGTCTTTAAGAAACTGTTATTATATAAAAATGTAATATCAGTTATTTTTACAACTATTGTATTAGTAGTTACACTATGAGACAACCAGATCTATGCTATAAATTGCAAACATGTCTGGGCAACTGCACTTGCCATTAAAGGGCTGGCCATAATCTCAAAAACAAACTTTCAAGTTATCTGCCACTACGCTGCAGTGAGATGAACTGTCAAACCTAAGTTTTTTTGAAAAACAATTATCAAAAAACCCCCGAAAACAAACAAAAACTCCTACCTTGGAAATGCAATAGACAATATTCGAGGGAAAGTGCAATTTAAGTCAAATATGAGTTAGGCATTCAAGAAAGGTGAAAATTACTAGAAAATCATTTTACTGAGTAGTTTCGCCAAAAGGGAGCCCAAAGGAACGGATTCAGGATGGCATTTTACAGCACTCCTGTGTGTGAAAGTTTCAATTCAGTGATAGGCTGAGAGAACCTTGAACTTAGTAGTGTTAAAATTATGTAGCCCTATACTGAGTTTCAATGTTATAACCTCATTTCACTATTTTTCACTTGGCAAGTTAAGAAGTTTCTTTAGAGCTTCTTGAAACTAAGATTCTAAATATCACTTTAAATACAAACATTAATTAAGGAATGGAAATTTGATTAACATTCAAATTTTCAGTGCGTTTTACTACTCGTAAGGCTCCAGAGAACACTTAATACCCGTACATTTCAGGTTTATCATTACATGTAATACATGTAATACATGTACCTCAACAACTGTTTCCAGGCTAATCAACTATTTAGTTATTTCGAGTTTATAAACAGTGTCCCTTTCATTGGGAAAATAAAGAGATTTTTATTTTTATTTTTTTTTTGAGACAAAGTCTTACTCGATTGCCCTGAGTGCAGTGGTGTCATCATAGCTCACTGCAACCTCAAACTCCTGGGCCCAAACAATCCTCCCGCCTCAGCCTCTCGAGTAGCTGGGACTATAGGTGCATGCCACCACGGGGTCTTTCTCTTGCTTAGGCTGGTCTTGAACTCCTGAGCTCAAGCAACCTTCCGCCTCAGCCTCCCAGAGTGCTGGGATTACAGGCGTGAGCCACCATGCCCGGCCAATTTTTTCTATATATATTTTTAGTTGTCCAGCTAATTTCTTTCTATTTTTTTTTAGTAGAGACGGGGTCTCACTCTTGCTCAGGCTGGTCTCAAACTCCTGAGCTCAAACAATCTGCCCGCCTCGGCCTCCCAGAGTGCTAGGATTACAGGCATGAGCCACCACGCCCGGCCGGAGATTTTTAATAGTGACAGGTAGGTCACAAGAAAACTTTCCTCCTCCTCCTTCCAAACAGGAGATTGAGGGGAAGAAGTCATTAGACAGGACAGTTTTCTAAGGCAGACCTGAGTGATACAAAGGTAAGAACGTTTTCAAAAGTGGACGGCATGACTTATACGGGTCCTGAACGAAAGCAGCAGAAACCTATTTCAGTCACTTTATCTGGCTGATTCCCATCTCCACACAACAACTGAAATAGATTTAATTTTAAAATAAAGTGTCAGCAACTAAAACAAAGTTAAAGAAACATTTTTAACTTCTTAGATTTTAATCTACAGAATGAATTCTGTATGCCTGGAAACAAGCTTTGGCACCTAAAACAGCATAATAAAAATTATCCTCCCTACTTACTTAAATTTAAATGTTTCTCCTAGTTCAGAAGCATTTCCTGGGGAAATTTCAAATATTCCAGAAAAAGGGTAAGGATGGCCACCATAAGCAAATTCTGAAAAGAGAAAACTCATGATTTTTAGTATTTATCACATAAAATTTAACCAGAATGCTGAATTAGCTTTAATAAATGATGAGGATAATAATGAAACCATCTAAATTATTTCTCAGTTTATAAAATGATTTTCACAAATGTCTCATTTAGCTATTACTAGTATAGAACGGTTTTCACAAAGGGCCTGAAACTCAAATAACACTCAAATAATGGAAGACGCTCAAAGGTAATCTTGACAGCCAAATTTACTTTGTTTATACTGGCAAAAGGGGAGTGATTGACACTCAAAGGTGAATATCTCTCTGCATATCCATCATGCCAAACTAAGAAGGTGGTCAGTTCAGTGTTTTGTCACTTTCTAAATTAAAGTGATCTAATTTCAAACTACTACCTTACTGGAGAAAACTATCTAATAACTTGAGTTTTCACGGTTTCTGGGATGAAGATTTTTGGTTTATCTTTGAGTAAGAGTGAAAACCTGAAACACTACCAAACCTGAAACACTAGTCAATTCCCCTAATTCAAGAAAAAATACACTGCCAAATTTTAACATATACACCACTACCTCCCCATCTCCACAATAAATCTTACAGCTAGGAGGACACTATCTGTACTACAGTGACTTTTCATCCAGCTCAGATATAAACTGTCATCTAGAACAAAAATGGAGAATGGTTACAAATAAAAAATTTCTGGCTATAATTCTGGTATTTCATCTGGATATTTAAGTGGCTAAGTCTTAGTGGACATATTAATATTTAAAGAATCCAAACAAATGTAAAAGTTACCACTTTTTTTTTTTTTTTTTTTGAGACAGAGTCTCACTCTGTTGCCCTGGCTAGAGTGAGTGCCGTGGCATTAGCCTAGCTCACAGCAACCTCAAACTCCTGGGCTCAAGTGATCCTACTGCCTCAGCCTCCAGAGTGGCAGAGACTACAGGCATGCACCACCATGCCCGGCTAATTTTTTCTATATATTTTTAGTTGTTCAGATAATTTCTTTCTATTTTTTTTAGTAGAGACGGGGTCTCGCTCTTGCTCAGCCTGGTCTCAAACTCCTGAGCTCAAACAATCCGCCCACCTCGGCCTCCCAGAGTGCTAGGATTACAGGGCGTGAGCCACCGCGCCCGGCCAAGTTACCACTTAAAATTTATTAAATATAATCTTGAAGATGTCAGAACAAAACACAGGAAAGGACAAAGCAGATACTAAGTTTATTTTCAATTCAGACCTCAGAAAAAAGCAACAATGTAGTTGAGACATAAAATGTTTAGCATTCAATTTTGAAATTAAGTTTTTATTTTTTAATGACAGAATTTTATAAAATATTGTAGATAGGGTGGATGGGGGAGATTATATTTGGATTCTTAACTTTCTCAATTATAGTAAGGAAAGTGATAGAACCATTTATTCTTTTATTTAAGAAGCAATCATTCACTTTCAGGAATATATTTGGTTCTAGCTTTGCTAAATTTATGTGGTCATGTTTTGAATCACGTTGTAATTATCACTAAATAATTTTATGAAGGGGAGCAATGATTAGGCAGATAACAGAACAACGGACTGCATACAAGAACACCTGGGTTCAAGCCCTAGCTGTTCACTGTTAGCATTATGACTTTCAGGAGGTTTGGGCCTTGGTTTCATCTGAAAAATGGAGAAAATACCACAAGTCCTTATCTATTTCACAGCATGGGCATGTGGGTCAAAACTTGATGGTACTTTAAAAACCGTAACACATTATACAAATTCAAGTTAAAAAGGAATACACATCCAACTTTGGCAAAAGCCAAATCAACCAAGAAAGCAACCTCACAGACTATGATCTAACCAATGAAACTTTCAGCAAGAGCCCTTCATTGTTTCTTGGGATTATTTGGTGGAAATGGAGCTTAAATGGCAAATCGATTATTTATTATTTCCCCTGTGCGTCAAGCATTTTCTTTTTTGTTCCTAAAATTTATTTAAAAAATTGATTATAACCAACATTTAATGTGCAAACTGCACCTGGAAGCAGCTAATATGGAATATAAAAAAGACAGTATAAACACCACACTGACACATTTAAGTAAATCGATCTTTTTCTTTATATTAGCTAAAACTGGTGTGTATTGTTCAAGGATAACCTTGAGTGAACTGCAATAATGTATTCCAAGAGGTCACAAAGACTGCCCAGCTAAAACAAACAAAGACATTTCTGCTATAGGGTGAGTTTATGACTCAAAATGTTACATTGCCACAACCCTGATGAAATCAGCAACATGATCTGTCTTATGCAGACCATTACTAGTTACAACTTGATCAGGAGTAGATTATATTGCACCAAGAGTGGGAATTGGAACAAAAGAAAAAACTGTTGAAAACAGCTTGGTTTGAGTGGCTCCTGACATGTTTATCATAATAAAGGGTAATAAAAGTAACAAGTATGAAAAGGGCTGAGTTAATGACAAAGGCCATCATTCTTGAGCAAAAGGCTAGTTGTAATCAACAGCAGGATTTTCTCAGCAATGTCTTTAGACTTTATAAACATAGGTCTGCAAAAACAAATTTATCACTGAAATTCCCTCAGGAAATTGGTATTTCAAGTTTGATGCTCTACAGCACCAACACCTTTCCAACCAAAATGATTGTTTTTATCATGCTATTTTTCAAAGCACAAGGTTTCTTAGGAATTCCAATATATATTAGAGCAAAACAAGCACTCACGGTATAGTAAATAATATCGAAAGGAAAATATTTTTTAAGATACAGTATTTAAAATAAAAGGTAATTAAATGAATGTGTACACTTGCATTTTGAGTATTTTTCTCCCCAAATACATTCTGCTTTGGGCATTTTCCCAAAACACAGTATAAACAAATATGGGAGATTTTCTTCTACTTTATGTAATGATATATTGAAGTGGTTTAAAAAAAAAAACTACAATTATTACTTTGCAACTCCTTTAAAGTACAGTGTGTACACGTACCTCTGCCATATACTTCAATTCCTGAATGAAAAACTCCAATTCCAATGGATGAGGTGTATTCGTTCATCCAGTACTATGGGGAAAAAAAAAAGAAGAAAAGATTCAGAATACCTGTTCATTTATAACTCAACTTCACATTATAGGAAGTGACAACTCCCCAGATCTTTCAATCCTATTTTCCAATCCTATTTCTTGGTATTTTTCCTTACAATTCTGAAACTCCCATGATAACGATCCATTTGGTCCTACCTTAGTGCCTTTGCTTGTACCACATCCATCTGGAATGCCTTCCTGGGTCAAAATTAATGTCTTGATTTGAGTATAAAAGCACATTATCTATGGCTTAGAGTGTAAGCATTAAAATCAAAAGCCCAGTCAGTTTTGGGAAAAAATATTTTATAAAAGCTCTCCTATTAGTGATTTTTTTTTTTTAAATCACACATATAATGTATGCTTTCGTATCTATTGTTCTTCTATGCTAAGCTTTTCCTTTCATTCTCTGGTGAGCTTGCTGAAGGCAGGGATATTGTATTCTTTTTCAGTAAGCATTTATGGCATGTGTCATCTGTCCTGATTCAGCCCAAAGTTTGACAGTGATATTGGGGTGGGGAACCTGTGGCCTTCTGATTTCAAGATTTTTCTTTTTTAAGCACCAAAAGAGGCAAGAAAAGCTTCATCTTTCTCTGCTGCACCCCTTTTAATAAAAGGATTTGTTCTATAAAATTTGGATTCAGTCAAAAGGCTGCACTTAAGGACCTAGAGGGCCACATGAGGCCCCAAGACTGCAGATTCCCCACCCCAAGAACAACATTCTCATTGTTAGCATGAAGAAAAACTTCCTACAAAAGGCAATATCTGAACTGTGTTTTTAGAAACAAATGAAATTTCCCCAGATAGAAAATTGGGCCATGAGTGTGTGGGGTGGCGGTAGTGGTGGGAGAATGGGAAGAAATGCCAGGAAGAGGATGTACATAGGTAGTATGATATGAAATTAGAGGGAATGACTGTGAAAAGCACTAAAACGGTGACCTGGAGGGGGTTAAACCTCGAAGGAGGTAAATGAGTGAAGAGCTCCTTAAACACACATTTAGGTAACACTCAACAGGGTTACAAATCTATTGAATCTCCAGGTTAGAGGACAGATATTTCTTTAATTTTTTCTAGATTTATTCAAGTCTTAACCTTGGCTCTGCACCCCTAGCCAGCTTCTCCCAGACCTGGGCACATTCTCATACACTGCTGGAGGAAGCATAAATGGACAAGTCAGTTTTTTCCCCCTAAAATGTAGCTGGAAGAAAAACTCAGCAAAAATAAATATTTTTAAAAGAACAAAGGGACTTTCCAATCTAGATATCAAAGTATTCATTAAAACAATATAGTACTGTTGTTGGAACACTTATATATGTAAGAATTTGGTGTATGGTAAAGGTGTTATTTACAATTAATGACAAAGTATGAATTATTAAAAATGTGTTGGCCAGGTGCAGTGGCTCATGCCTATAATCCCAGCAGTTTGGAGGCCAGGCCGGGAGGATCGCTTAAGGTCAGGAGTTCAAGACCAGCCTGGCAACATAGCAAGACCGTGTCTCTAACAAAATTAAAAAATAAAAATATGTTGACAAGTTGATTACATATAAAATAAATTTCATGTATCTAAAAATAATCATATACACTGGAAGAAAATAAAAATATTTTTTAAGATTGCAGATGGGAAAAAACAAAGCAAAAACCTAGAATGTATAGAGGAAAACATCAACAGATATTCAACATAAAAATGTACAACTTTTTATTGTGTAAAACTACACAAACAAGATCAAAAGATAAACAACACACAGGAAGAAAGACAATTCTAATAGATATAGCAAAAATTAGTATGAGAATATAAGTATCCCTCTCTATCCAATCTTCTGAGTTCCTGATTTGGACAGCCAGAATTTGGATGGCAAATTAGGAAAGGGAAGTGTACTCTTTTATCTGAATCAGTTTGATTTTGGATGGAGAGTAGTGAGATTACATATACCAAGGATTCCTCAAAACCTTTACCCAAATCTATTTAATCCCAAAGTTTGGAAAGCAAAAGCTCAGACAAGTGAGTATATCCGTAAACAAAAGCTCCATTAAAAAAAAAAAAAACCAAAACCCCACAGACATGTGAGCAATTACAGAAGAAACTAATGGCCAGCAAATCTGAACTAAAAAGCTCACTAGTAAACAAAAAATTACTAATTAAAACAATGAACAACCATTTTTTTTTTTATCCATCAGATTGGCAAGTATTAAAAATACTGCTAATACTTGGTATTGGCAAGGGTGTGAGGAAGACACTGCACAAGAGTAAATCAATGACAGTTACTTAACCATTTCACCCCCTGGAATATATTCCTCAGAAATACTTGCATGTATGGGCCAGGTGCCATGGCTCACGCCTATAATCCTAGCACTCAGGGAGGCCGAGGTGGGAGGATCTCTTGGGGTCAGGAGTTTGAGACCAGCCTGAGCAAGAGGGAGACCCTGCCTCTACCAAAAATAGAAAAAATTAGCTGGCATGGTGGCATAAGCCTGTAGTCCCAGCAACTTGAGAGGCTGAGGCAAGAAGATTGCTTGAGCCCAGGAGTTTGAGGTTGCAGTGAGCTATGATGATGCCACTGCACTTTACCCAGGGCAACAGAGCGAGACCCTGTCTCAAAAAAACCCAAACCATCCAGTAAGACTGATAGCTAAAAAAAAAAAAAAACAAACCAAAATAAGAAATACTTGTATGTATGCAAACACATGTTCCAGGACATTAACTGTACTTGTCTATAATACTGAAAAACTGGAAACGATTAATAAATATCAGTAGAGAAATGGTTAAATTAATTTATGGTAAACCCATATTATAAACTATCAAATAATTACTAAAAAGAATGAGGTAACTCAATACATATGGACATAAAATACCCACATAAAATAAGA
>RJWJ010014275.1:14349-38314 GCA_004363605.1 Indri indri | reverse complement strand
TATGGAAAATTTTTATCCATTGTGTCTTCACCTGCGACCTCTGCTTCATGCTCCTGTCTCTCCCTCTGCTTTTGGATCAAATCTTTTTACTCCATCCTCTGCCTTCTGTCTTCTGTTTGTTATTTTCCATCTTGTTGTCTCTCCTTGCTGTTCTTTTGATGATTTCTTTGGTTTATCTTCTATTCAGTGAATTTTCTCTGTAACTCTGAATCTGCTGTTAAATCCATCCATTGAATTTTTTTTTAATTTCTGGAAGTTTTTTTTAAATCTTTTTCAAATCTGCTGTCATTTCTATACTTCCATGTTTTCTAGAGTTATCTTCCAGTTTGTCCTTTTTAAACATAATAAGCATCGTTTTATTGTCTTTCTGATTACTACAATATTTGGAATCTTTGCAAGACTATTTCCTATTGTCTGCTTCTGCTGGTTCTTTTCATAGAGTGTAATTTTTTGGTATGCCTGAGTATCTTCGGCTGGATGGTGGTCATTTTATTAAAAAATATGTGTAGGAATAATTTGATGCCTTAAAGTCTTAGAATGTTAAAATCTAAGGCTTTAGATGAAGGCACTTTCTTCTACAGAAGTTTTGTATTTGTTTCTGCCAGTTGCCCGAGAACACTGCTGATTTGGTAAATCAAGCTCAAGGCCGAGATTTCCTAGACAACGAGGTTTAAATCTGAATACTAATTCTAGCTGGCCTTCGTCTTGATGGTGCAGCACTCTGGAGAGGATATCCTGCCAGAAGCCACACCTTCTTAAGTCCTGGAGCTTAGATTTCTGTCTTTTTTATCCACAGGACAAAAGGTTTAAATTTTTCCAGGTTGGCAAATGTCCTCAGAACAAAATGGTTGTCACGCTTGGTAACCTCTCTTAGGTCCCTCTTTTGCCTTCAGTTTTGCCTTGTTGTCTTGTTGGCTTCTTTTAAGATTATTTTTTTTAATGTTTTATCCAGCAATTTAAGTGTTTTTGCAAAAGAATAATCTAACTCACTACTACCCAAAATAGGAAGTTCAACAATTACTCTTAGATCCTGTTTTGAATATAAAGTGCTTGCAGGTGCCGCAGATCTGCGTAGTCCTGGGATCTTGAATGAGCAGATGTGGGCTGTGGTTCAGAAGTTGTATGAGAATCACAGAGGCTGGGGAATAGAAGAGATGAACTTAGGTGACCCAGCGTTGCCTGGTGACTGAGTGGGTGGTGTCAGTCTTCCTTTTACGCTGCAGGGTGTTGGGAATCCTCTCAAAGATAGTGCTGAGTGAAGCAAAATGGTCAAAGTGACTCACAAATTTGGCCTTATCACCAAGGATCAAATGAGATGTGATCAAAGTCCTGAATCCATAGAGAAGAGTGTTGTCAGAGAAGGTGTCTGCAGATGCTGTCTCTACACTTCATGGCATTTATAGGTGTCGAAGACTTACATTTCAGGTTTCTTGTGTGTCTCCTTTGATTTTTGCAGAAGGATTTTTGTTCGTATTCGGGGGCCAAGACGAAAACAAGCAGACACTGAGCTCGGGAGAAAAGTACGACCCGGATGCAAACACGTGGACTGCATTGCCGCCCATGAATGAGGTAAGATGCTCATTTTGTTTATTGGTTTGATATGTTTCTTTCTCCCCTTAGCACTTTGTTTGTTTTGTGTTCAAGTGCGGCAGCAGAAGCCGTGGCCCTGCCAAGCCCTGGCCTGCTGCGCTCCAGCCTGCCCCTCCAGCCCCTTTCTCGCCCCCACCCATTCTGGCCTCCTTGCCGCTGCTAGCACCTTCCAGGAACGCTCTGGGGCTTGTGCGTTTGCTCTTCCCCTCCAGAGCCTCTTCCCCCAGCGCCTGAGCGGCTTGTTCCCTCACCTCCCTCCAGCGTCTGTTCCTGTAGCACCTGCTCAGCCAGGGCTGCCTGCTGCCGCTCAGCTGCCCCGTCCCCGCTCTTCACGCCCTGCCTCACCTTCTCGAAGACTAGGCAGTTAGAGCTTTCTACTAAGCTCTTTGATGGCGGAGAATTTCAACTATTCTGGTCAGTGGTTTATTTTCAGTGCTAGAACCGTGCTTGACACGTAGGGGCCACTAAGCAAATATCTGTCGATGGATGAATGTGAAATTCTTAGGGCTTCTGTAAGTCCAGACAGCCTTAGCTCGCCCTGTCCTCCCGCTGCCTCCCCCAGCCGTGGCCATTCATATTGCTGTGGTTCTGACCCTGTCTTCCCCACGTCAGCTTGGAAACACTTACTGCCCATTGCTATACAAAAACAATTTTACTAAACCAGAAGGTAATAGTTCTTTTTCTTGTCATGAACTATTGTGGGTTAAAACATAAAGATTTTGCTGGTGAATTCACCACATATTTTATAACTTTGTTCTGAGAAATTACTAGCTCTGTGTTCTCTGGCAGTCATGCTAGAAGTGTGGGCTGCCAAGGAAACCAGAAATATTTAAGAAGCGTTCCTAGGAGAAATGGTTTTAAACATGGTACCAGCTTTCAATATGATCATCGACCTTTTGTGTACAAAGATCTTCGATGTCTTTCCAGGCAAGACATAACTTTGGAATCGTGGAGATAGATGGGATGCTGTACGTTCTAGGAGGAGAGGACGGTGAAAAGGAGCTGATCTCCATGGAGTGTTACGACATTTATTCTAAAACGTGGACAAAGCAACCTGATTTGACCATGGTTAGAAAGGTGAGAGTTGTATCTGGTGATAACTAGTTTGTGTACAAAGTGGATTTTTAAATTAATGTTTCTTCATTTCCTGAATATGCCTTTAATTCAACTGACAGTGTTAAAAGAATTAACGTTAAAGAATTCCGTCTTAAGGACGGGCGCAGTGGCTCACGCCTGTAATCCTAGCACTCTGGGAGGCCAAGGTGGGCGGATCGTCCTGAGCTCAGGAGTTCGAGACCAGCCTGAGCAAGAGCGAGACCCCGTCTCTACCAAAAATAGAAAGAAATTAATTGGACAGCTAAAAATATATATAGGAAAAAAAAACTAGCCGGGCATGGTGGCGCGTGCCTGTAGTCCCAGCTACTCGGGAGGCTGAGACAGTAGGATTGCTCGAGCCCAGGAGTTTGAGGTTGCTGTGAGCTAGGCTGATGCCACGGCACTCGCCCCAGGCAAGAGAGTGAGACTCTGTCTCAAAAAAAAAAAAAAAAAAAAGAATTCCGTCTTTATTGGTAGCTTACCTTCACTGTCACCCGCCACATACATACGCACCAAGATAGGAAAGTGAGTGTGCGTGAGTCTGT
Organism: Indri indri; assembly: GCA_004363605.1. Taxonomy (NCBI): domain Eukaryota; kingdom Metazoa; phylum Chordata; class Mammalia; order Primates; family Indriidae; genus Indri; species Indri indri. The sequence continues at coordinate 35,084 of RJWJ010014275.1, read as the reverse complement.
CCCCACGGTGGGCTGTGTGGGGCTTTGTGAACACACTAACCTCGGGAGCAACCAGAGCTCCCAACTGATTTTCTTAAGCATCTTGCTGGATTAGGGAGAAACATGAGTCTATAGGTAAAGAACTACTGTTGCTCACCAAGTAGAGTGGGAACAAACAGCTCACCTTAGATGTTCGGAGCATGGGCTGTCTGTATTTATATTCCCTGTTGTAGGCGGGGAGTTACCATCAAGCCAAAGCTTTGCCCAGTGCTGTGGGTACTTTCCATCTTTGGGTACTGGGATATACTCATATTCTCTCTCAGTATGTGCCCTTTCAGCTACGTTATTTTGGACAGGAATTGCATGGCATGTTATTCCATGGAATCTAAATCTTGGAGTCTTCAAATAATGGTGAAAGAATAGAAAGATTGGAAAGCCCTCTAAAACGTTAGGATTCTTATCTCACTTAGTGAAATACTGTTGGATGGAGTAAGAGCTCCTTTTCTGAGGATTAACAATGTGTATATTTCCTTGCTCTTATTTTTTAAAGTCCTGTGTTGTGATATCAGAAAGCACCAGTGTTCTGCTGTTAGAAGTCACATCTTTTCCTAACTATCTTAAAGTGCTCTCTGGACAAGTTAATATTTGTTCGCGTAACCTTAGTAATAAATTTTTCCTTCCCCTGCCATCGTTTCCTTCTTTCAGATTGGCTGCTATGCAGCTATGAAAAAGAAAATCTATGCCATGGGTGGAGGATCCTACGGAAAACTTTTTGAATCTGTGGAATGTTACGATCCAAGGACCCAGCAATGGACTGCTATCTGTCCACTAAAAGAGAGGAGGTACATGAGTGTGGATGTGGACCTGGTGGGTTCCCTTACTGTTCACTGGGTCTGAAGCCCCTTACTATGGCTTTTGCTTCTCTTTTCTTTCAAAGTAACCTTTTATCTGACTTGGTATTGCCTGAAGAAGGAAGGCCCACAGAGTCATGAAACACCGAATGTTGCAGAGTTAAAACAAGTGTAAGAGGAATTAGGGAATCAGGTCTTGAGTAGTAAATTCAGTACAACTAACGCGCTGTGTGTGGCCTTCCAGATTTGGAGCAGTGGCCTGTGGAGTTGCCATGGAACTGTATGTGTTCGGGGGAGTCAGAAGTCGTGAGGACATCCAGGGTGGTGAGATGGTAACTTGCAAGTCAGAGTTCTACCATGATGAATTTAAAAGGTAATTATGAATGGTTTCACATAGCTTCTGCAGTTTTTTTTTTTTTATGCTTTCAAAGTGGTATTTAGCTTTGTTTAGTTTTATTTTCAATTTACTTCATTGTCTATTTAAAAGATATGTGTAATGCATGCTAGATATTTATTCAGTGACTTCAGAAGTATTGGTAACTTAAAGGAAAACTGTAGAAAAATGTCTCTAAAACATAGATCAGATTTTGACAGTTAATGCTTAAAATCATTTATTATCTCCCTGTAGCTTTTAGGAACATGTTTGAGCTGCCTACCTTAGCACATACGGACCTTTGTGATTGGCCTTAGGTTTACCTTTTTGCTACTATCTGACCCAGATGCTTCACACTGAGCCAGTTTTTCCCCCAGACATATATGATTATCTCAGCTCTGTTTGTATGCTGTTCCTTTTACCTAAAATCTCCTTTCTCAGTGTTCAGCTAGGTAACATGGCCTTTTTTCAAAAATTCTGCCTAATGGTCACTGCCTAGAGAAAGCCTTCTCGTGTCCCCCAGTCTGATTTAAATTCCTTAGTCTGTGATCCCCTAGCTGTCTATACGTGCCTCTTTCTGGGGTTGTAACTGTTAACTGTAAGCACCTTCAGGACCAGGTCCAACTTAATCGACTTTGTATCCTCCCGTCCAGTAAAATGGACACCAGTAAAATGCTGTGGATGAGGGGTGGTGCCTGAATCCGTAAAACATCTGATGAGCTGTTGTATAGGTCTTACAGAGTAGATAACATCCTTCTCCACCCCCGTTTCCTCCCCTCATGCATTTTATCATTGTAATCACTAAATAGTATTTTTACTGCAGTAATATGTTCCAATCCTGAGGGGAGATTGCTATGCTAAAAATAATCTTGTTAGAGCATTTCAGTTGTGTTACCAGAAGGGGGTGCCATAATATAATGTTTCATTTCATACTATTTTTGATTAGGGCAAACAGTGAACAGTTACCAGAATGTTAGAAATACATAGAAACGTTACCTAACTTTTAATTTATTTTATATTTGGGATATTTGCATAGCTTCTTTGTTCAATTATAGGGGTAGACTATCTTAGGAAAATTTATTAGACACAGTATGAGAGCAGTTTGGAGCATATTTGCCTACGGTATGGGTGGGAGGCAGAATTTCAAAGACTTTTCTACGTTTGTCCTTCCTTGATATACGACTGTGAGGGCTGACTGCCCAACATAGGAAGTTTTAAATTCATTTCCTGCCCAAATGAATCTCGAGATACGCTGTCCAACTTCATTAGCAAGCAGTAGCCAGTGTGTTTGGTTTCTGATAAAATGTTGATATACATTTTTTCATAATGATCGAATTACTGTTTGGACAGCAAGTCAAGTTTGCTTATGTTTTACCGTTGGCCATCCCTGCTTTGATTGTGTAGGACTTAAATCTGGCTGTGACGTTTCTCATGCCTTAACATGCTGTAAGTTGTTAGAACCATTATATTTCTATCAGGTCGTTTCATATTTGTAGTTGATAGGCTTTAAATATAACTATTACTTGCTTTAAGTTCATAATTATTAAACATAAGGGTGTTCCTCCTTCCTCGCTATTTAAAAGCACTTTCAAATAAAATTCATGCATCTTCCATTTCCTTATTTCCAATGTTAGTTTGCAAATACACTGAAGAAAGCTGTTAATTTCTTTTATCAATATAATATATGTAGGATTCTTATGTGTTTAGATAGTCAACACGTGTACAACACCCAGCGGCATGTGTTAACTCATTTAATCTTCAAAACAGCACTCTGAGATATAGGTACTATTGTTACTGCACTTTTACATATGAGGAAACCACGGCACAGAGAGGTTAAGTAAACTGGCCAGGGACACACCAATAGCAAGTGGCAGAGCTGGAATTGAGACTCAGGCATTCTGGCTCCAGAGTCCACCTTGCAGCTACCACACTGAATTGACTTAAAAGTACAGGCTTTCCCATGAATACCTGCAGAACAAAATGACACGTAGGAGGAGTTTATTTCTCAAAAGGTCAGATGTTTCCAAGCGTGTTATATTTGCATTCTGTGGCAACCGTTGCCGGATGAGCAATCTGTAGTAGACCGGAGCCCGTTTAAATTGTTTTTAAGGAATCTCTTGTCTTTCCTGTCTTTGTTTCCTATTTTTAGATTAAAACTTTCCTGGAAAAATGCCATATCTCGTTATTTTCTGTGTTTCTGAATAAAAGTAAAACTGTTTGAGAGAAAGCAAAGAAATTGCCATAAATTATTACCAAGTCGTAGTAACAGCTTAATATACCCAGAATGACAGTTTCTCTGTTTCTGTTCTTGTGTGCCTGTTAATAAAGCCACCGTCTTCCCAGTTATCCATACTCACAAGGAGTCATCATGGGTTCTCTCTTACACATCACAACTCATTGGTTGCCGAGTCTTATCTTTTTTTAAGCTCTAGTATTTTTCACACTCTCCCCACCTTCAGCTCTTTGTCCTGCCCTGATGCAGACACTTTATCTGTGCAATGTCACTAGCCCACTCTTTCCTAGTGCAGTTACCTACTTGTGCTTTTGAAAGATCAATCTGACACACACTTTGGTCATTTTATTCCCCTGCTCAAAATTCTTCACTGTTCCCCGTTGCTTACCAAATAAAGAATATTTAGCCTCCTACGCAGGGTCCTCTGTGATCTGAGGCTAAGAAAAATTTTCAGGGCACTGTGTTAGTCCATAGAGATTCAGTCACCTTGATGTTCCACAAACTGGCACGTCGGTTACCCCACTGACCACATCGTGCTGTTTGTGTGACATGTGAACTAGAGGAGGAGAGATGAACCCCATTCCTGACCACATCCGTTTCAGCCATGGTCCAGTCAAGAGACAGAAGCCACACTGGTAATTTGAACAGGGAAAATGTAATATACATTATGATTAACAAGTAAGAGATGGTCAGCTACTAAAAGGGGTGAAAGAGGACTCTGAAGAATGTAGAAATGGCTAATGTGGGAAGCACAGGGAAAGGAACAAATTGGGAAGAGTCCTACCCACCCCACAAGGCTGAGATTCATCCCACTGGAAGCAGATGTGCCGAGGCCCACTGGAGGGCAGAACACAGGGTGCCAGGGGCCGGCGAAAGCCTGGAAAGTGTGCCCTGGTCTCTTGCACGTTGGTGGGCAGTGCAGCAGGAGGAAGGGGAGGGCGACTGACCCTGGGAGAGTGGCCCTTTCCTCTCCTGGCCTTCTGCACCCTCTGTGGATGAAGAACTAGCTGCTCATTTGGTTCATTTCCCCATTGTGTTTTCTGCTTCGCTGATTTCCATGCTTATCTATATTATTTCTGTTGTTTTACTTACTTGGGTTTATTTTACTGTTTTCTAGCCTCTTTAGGTGGAATTTTAGATCACCGATGGTAGACCTTTTTATTTTTCCAGTACGCACAGTTGAAGCTTTAAATTTCCGGCAGAGCACCGCTTTTAGCTGTGTCTCAGACGTTTTGGTGTTTTATTTTCATTCAGTATGCAATAAACTTTATTCCTTCTTCAGACTGGATGATTTCTATTCATCTGTCTTCAGGGTTGCTGCTCCTTTTCTTTGTTTTCTCCATTCTGTTGTTGTGACCATCCGGTAAATATTTTATTCCAAATATTATGTTTTCAATTCTAAAATTTTTTGTAGTTTGTTTTTAGGTTTTTTTAATTTCAGTGCTGACATTTCCTATCTTTCCATCATAAGCATATTTCCCTTTCCCTTACTGAGCATCACTGTGGTAGCTGTGTTCAAGTCCCTGCCTGTTAATCGTGAGTCATCTCAGAGTTGGCATCTATTGACTGTTTACTCCCTTGAGCACGGGTTCTCATTTTTCTGGCTGTTCTTTGTTGAGTAATTCTGGATTGCATCCTGGACAATTTTAGTATTATGTTGTTGAGGCCCTGAATTCTCGTATACTGCTTTAGAGCGTTGCTCAGAGAGTTTTAGTATCAATTAACTTGGTTAGGCTTAAATTGCAGGCTGCAGTGGGTGGCAGCTCAGATCTCAGTTCAGTTCTTTGAGCCTTAGTTATAAACATCCATGGTTCCAGGGTTAGAGACTTGAGATGAGTGGATGCACACAAGTTTAGGGGTGCCTTTCTGTCTCTTTTCTTTCTGGGGTTCTCCACTCACACTTTGGTGATCCTGGTTGCCCCAGGAGTCCATCCCAATTCCTGTAGCCAGAAAGACGGCCAGGTTTCCTTTCGGGGGTTTAGCTACCCAGAGCTGCCTCCCTCGTGCTGCCTTCAGAGACACAGGAAACTCACTCCACGTGGGGTGCTCGCTCGACTTTCAGTTCCTTTCCAAAATCTGCCTGCCTTTGTTCAGTTTCCAGAGCTTTCAGGTAGCTGTATTTTGTCCCAAGTTTTTAGCTGATAGTTGCAGCAGCAGCAGCAGCAGCAGCAATTGGTTAATTGCTTCCTCCGCCATACTGGGAGCGGCACCTCACTAAGCTCTCTCTTTCTTTCCTCCTCCCTCCTCTGTAATTAATCACCCTCCTTCCCGCTACAGCTCTTGCCCTTCCTACTTTCCTCTCTCTGGATCACTCTGCTGCGATCCATTCTGTGTTGTAAAGTTTCAGGCTTAGGGGGCAGTCTTCAGTCTGAGTTATCAGAGGACAGGTCATTGTAGCCTCCACGTACTAATAAGCAGTGCACCCACGTTTGAAAACATTGTTAACTAGAGGCATAATATTACCTTGTTCATTGCAAAAACTACTATCATTTAATGATACCTACTGTGTACTAGAAACTGCAAAATGCTTTACATTGGTATTTCATTTCATCCTCCCAACAACCGTTTGAGGTTGGTGGTAGTATCTGGTGTCCCCACTTTACAGGTGAGGAAGCAGAGAGTAGGTTAGCTAAATTGTCCAAGGCTAATGAGGTGATAAATGGCATTCAAAACCACGTCCCTTTTACACCTGCTTTGTAAGCATTAAAAGCTAAATACATGATTCAATTAAAATTTCAAATATTTAATTTGAAGCCTCAGAATTACACAAAGTAGGTTACCTAAGCTTATTTTTCTGAAACCCAGGAACTCTGTTTTGTTGAACTGCTTAGGACCAAATTTGGTAGATCACCTACATAGCGTAGTTTGCTCAGCTTCGTATCATTATTCCAGGGATGAATTATGTTAACTTCTCAACTCTAAAGTTATTCCAAACATCAGTGTGTTCTGACATGCCTTTTCAGTAATGCAGTCATATATGTTTTAATTTAGAGTATACACATGGTCATGGTCTTGTTCATGGGTTTGTCAGAAGAGGTGTGTGCTTTCCCATGGGGGTTGACCTGGGTGTCCCGGTTCAGCTGTAGACAAGGCACAGTGATATCGTCAGCTTTGATTCAGAACCTGGGAAGAATTTAAGTGCTGAGGTTCAGTTATTTATGTTTAGCCCTGAAGACATGAAATGCGAATAAACTAGTATCGTAGTTTGACATTTCTCAAACTTTTTCTTTCAGAGGCCTGTTCAGGGTCTCTGTTTTCACTTTTAATGCAAGCTCTTAGACTTTCCCCTTTTCCTTTTTCCTGGAGGCATTTTGGAGGCAGGGGCCAAAATCTGTATTCCCAGTGCCAGCACACTACCTTGCACCAGTCAACATTCAGATGTCAGATGAATCGAGCGTTAGATGAATGTATTTAGAAATATGGTAGCTTAGCTTTGTTTCTGAGTTGTCACGGGATGTTGGACAAATCATTTTGCTTCCATGTGTCTTAGAATTCAAAATATGAAACTACTTACTACTTTAACAGTCGGGGAAGAGTATTCATTAAAACAAAAGTGGTATTCTTTTTTACATATATATTTGACATTGAGATCCCTAAACCTAAGCTACTGGCCTTTTGGCTGCTTCATAGCAGAGTTAGGGATAATGAAACAATGTCCGTACATCTGTATGTTCCAATAATGGGTGCAGGCCTGGACATTAGTAGCTTATAAGGGTATTTAGGTACATTCCCAAGCTCCTGCTGAAATCTACTGTGACCTGGCTGTGCCTGTTAGCTAATAGCAGGAAATAGTTTTTTCACATTACCCTGAGTGAACATTACATAGCAGGATCTAGATTTACTTTGGTGAGACAGGGTCTTGCTCTGTCACCCAGACCGGAGTGCAGTGTTGCGATCACAGCTCACTGCAACCTCTGACTCCCAGGCTGAAGCGATCTTCCTGGCTCAGCCTCCCGAGCAGCTAGGACTATAGGCACGTGCCACCACACCTAGCCAATTTTTTTTTAAGAGACAGGGTTTCACTGTGTTGCCCAGGCTGGTCTTGAACTTTTGGGCTCAAGCAGTCCTTTCGCCTTGGCCTCCCGAAGAACCAAGATTACAGGCGTGAGCTACCATGCCCAGCTTAGATTCATGAAGGGAAGGAGGAGAAAAAAAACCATTTATTTTGGAGTAATTTTAGACTTGTAGAAAAGTTGCAAAAATAGCCAAAGAGTTCCCATTTCCACAAGCCATTCACTCAGCTTCTCCTAATATTAACATCTTACGTAACCATAGTATAAAACATCAAAACCAGAATATTTATGTTGTCCAATATTATTAAGTAAACTACATATTTATTGGAGTTTTGTCAGGTTTTCCACTCACGTCTTTTTTTTCTGTTCACAGATCCAATCCCGGATCCTACTTAGCATTCAGTTGTGTTTCCTTAGTCTCCTTGAACTGTGACGACTCTTCAGTCTTTCCTTGTCTTTCATGACCCTGATACTCGGGAAGATTATTGGTCAGGTTTTTTTTTTTTTTTGTAGAACATTTCTTAATTTGGATTTATCTAATGATCTCTTGTGATGAGACTGAGGCTGTGCATCGTGGAATCCCCCAGTGGTTATGTTCCCCCTTCCCCACGTCACATCAGGGAGAACATGTCGATATGCTGTATTGCTGGCAATGTTAACCTTGGTTACTTGGTAAAGGTGGTGTCTTTTGGGTTTCTTCACTGGAAAGTTACTCTTTTTCCCATTGTAATTAATAAATATCTTGGAGGAGATAATTTCAAAATATGCAAAACTTGCTTGTTTTTAAACTTTGGCCCACTAATTTTAGCATCCATCAGTAGATCTAGCCTGCAGTAGTTGTCACTATGGCATTCACCTAATGGTGATTTCTGTTTCCCTCATTCCTTCTGCACTTATTTATTGGAATTCTTCTGTAAAGGAAACCTGTCCCTTCTCCCTATTTTTAAATTTTTTAGAATTATTTATAGTAGTATGTATTCGTGGATATTTATTTTATTCTCTGAGTTATAAATCCAATACTGTCATTATTTATTTCCTTGCTAACATTGTTCTAGCCTCAGCCAGTGGGGACTGCTTCATATTGGCTCCTGTGGCCTTTTGACACGACCCCATCCTTCTTTAAGCACTTCCTGTCTGGCACCACGAGATGCTCCAGCCTCATTTTGTATTTTCTCTGCCTCAGCTCTGGAATCAGCCACTTCTTCTTGGAGTCCTGGATCCTTTTAATGGTTTTAAATTGATTTTCAATAGAGGTGCCAAGGCAATTTAGTAGGGAAGGAAGAGCCTTTAGCAAATAGTGCTGGAATAGCTAGCTATCTGTATGGAAGAAAGTGAACTGTGACTCATAGCATGCAAAAAATTAACTGGAAATGTATCATAGACCTAAATGTAAAAGCTAAAACCATAAAATTTCCAGAAGAGAGCACAGGAGAAAAGTCTTTGTAATGTTGGGATAGGCAAAGATTTTCCTAGAAGGACACAGAAATCATGACTGTATAAAAAAAAAAAAAAGATTTTATATTGGAATTCATCAAAATTAAAAAATTTTCTTCAAAAGAGTCTGTTAAAATGAAAAAGCAACCTACATGCTGGGAAAAAATATTCATAGCACATGTATCTAACAAAGGACTTGTGTCCACAAAATATAAAGAGTCTTGCAATTCAATAAGACAGGAGACTCAATTTTTAAAATGAGCAAACCTTTGAACAGACATTTCACAAAAAAAAAATACATAAAATGGCCAATGAGCCCACGTAAAGATGCTCAACATTATTAGCTCTCAGGGAAGTTCATACCATTAAAATGGCTAAAATTAAAAAGACTGACAATACCAGAGTTGACAATAATACCGAGCAATTGTACTTCTCATACGTTGCTAACGGAATGCAAAATGGCACGACACTTTGGAAAGCATGGGGCATTTTCTTACCGAGTGGCGTATACCCTCACCATAAAACACGGCAATTCCGTAACGTAAGCCCACAGGAAAGACCTGCTCTGTAATGTTCACAACAGCTTTGTCAACTACAGCCCAGAACCGGAAGCTACCCAAATGAACACCGATAGGTGAATGAATGACAAATTCTTGTACATCCATGTAATGAAATACTACTTAGAAATAAAAAGAAGTGAATGACTGATGGAAGCAACATCTTGGCTGAATCGCAGAAACCTTGTGCTGAGCAAAAGAAGCAGATTGGAAAGTACATACTCCTTAGGATCCAGTATCTGTTTCGTTCTGGCACAGGCAAAACTAATACCCATGGTGACGGGGAGCACAGCGGTGGTTACCCGGCAGTGGAGTGTGGGGGTCGCGGTTGGCACGGTGCCTAGGACTGTGGATGACTCACCAGTTTTTGTTGTCTCGGTCTCCCTAGGTGTTGTAGTCATCCTTTTGGTTTCCTTAATTCTGTCCGTTGGCTTTGTTTCCAGGTGGATCTATCTTAATGACCAGAATTTGTGCATCCCCGCCAGTTCTTCTTTCGTTTATGGAGCTGTACCTATAGGAGCCAGTATTTATGTTATTGGCGATCTTGACACAGGTAAGAGTGTTAGAGTGATTTTGTTGGAACTGTGTCTGCATGTGATTTGGAGGCACATTGTATCACCTTTGCTTATTTTCCTGGTTTAGGTACCAATTACGACTACGTGCGTGAGTTTAAAAGAAGCACGGGAACCTGGCACCACACTAAACCGCTCCTTCCGTCTGACCTCCGCCGCACAGGGTGCGCAGCCTTACGTATTGCAAATTGCAAGCTTTTCCGCCTGCAGCTTCAGCAAGGCTTATTCCGTATTCGTGTTCATTCACCCTGAAGAGGAGGCGGAGCGGAGAGTGAGACACTGACCCAGGAGCACCATAACACAGCTTTACGTGAGGGAGGACAGAGATGGCCGCGGACACTTACTGCGTGCTGGGCTTTGGGACGGTAACTCTTTGGTGGTTTTATTATGCTTACAAGCTTGAGCTTCAGCCCTTCTTTGGGAGAACATGTAACTATTGAAAAACTACCTGGGAGGAATCAGTTCCTCCAGTTAGATGTGTCTGTACACAGTGGAGGCTAGTAAATATCAGCAGGAAAAGGGAGTGGGAATTGGTGTCATGTAAAATATTGAAGTTAACATACTAAGGTGCATTTTCCCCAAAGGGAACTCACATCTGACTGACTGCTGTTTTCAAGTATGTGGCTTTGGTAAACAAATGAAAAAATCCATATATGCAAATCAACATATCCAAACATGCCAAGATTGCTTTTCTACTGCACTTGGAAGGGTATGTCATGCCTAACCCTGCCCAACCAATTAAGGTCTGTGCCTAAAATGTTAGATTGGACTACACGCCAATTAGTCTCCATTTATTACTAATACTCTGTCCTAAGAAAGTTTTTAAAACCATATTATGATGAATTGAAGATCAAATTTCTCTTTTATAACATTCTACCTTAGTGTGATGTAAAGTTTCGGTAAATTGATGGGTCAGGTTGCAGCCCTCACATGGACTTAAAGGAAGTTGCCAGCCTCTGTGTTAATGTAGATTATGAGACGTCACGCCGTCATTGCCGGGGTAATACTTTTGGAGTTGTGAAGGATTTCATGCAGTGCCATTGTTCCTTTTCAGTGGATCAGAACCGTTTTATAAGTGTGAGGATATTAGTGAGTAGGAGATTTTATAAAAGAAAGACCTGAGTCAGACGAATCATAAAGGTCTGCTATGGCTTAAAAAAAAAACAAAAAAACTGTCCAGAGAAAATATATAGGGATCAAAAACTTTTTAATATAATCTGTCTGAAAGCACACAAAGTCTTGTTTACTACTGTTTAGAATTTGAAAACTTGTCTCAGAACGAGAGTCTGCGTTAAGAATCTAGTCTTTGTAATAGAATTTTCCCAGTGCCGCTCGCTAGCAAGTTTTAGACAAATCATGTTCTGAGTAAAGTTTGGCTGGTAGAATAAACTACCTCAACTTAATTTCATTCTGTTCACAGTAGAGCAAATCAGTCTTTTCCTCTGTCCTTCCTTTCCTCTCTCACTCCCACCTCAACTCACTGTGCCCTGCTTCTCGATGGGAGAAAAAGCATCTTTCATTAGTGGAACTTACCTTGTAAGATATTTAGTTTTCCACACAAATTACACCACCATGGTGTGAAATGGGGGACTTCAAAATGCTTGATTACTTCATAATTTGAATTTTATGCAATATCAAATTTCTAATTAATTTAACACAGAGTACTTCATTTTTAATTGTTTTCTACAGCCTTTTTTCCCCTCTTAGAATATGGCTATAAGAAGCAGTATATTTTGTCTTAATGATTAATACATGTATAAATGTATCCTTCAGTTGTAAATTCGAGAACAGGAATTTCTTCTAGAAACTTTCTATATGGAGTGTTTGTATGCTGTTAACATGCATAGGAAACGTCGCTAATGTTCTCCCACCGTGGACATAAAAAGGGCGACCTGTCCGCGGTTTTGTTCTTACACGTCTGGAAGTCAGGACAGTGCTGCAAACATTGCTAAAGAGGCCGTGCCTGTGGGTTCTAAAGAATGTTGTGTATGCCACATTCACTCCTCATGGTGGCCAAAAAATACTCGTAAGAACAGGTTTAAGGCTTTTATCTTACATGCCAGAGCAGTGGGCCAGATGTGCCGCACGGGCGTGTCACCCAATCAAATTTGGTACGTCAGTCAAAGTTCGGCTTAGAATTGCTTGTGTGCCAGTCAGCCGTTGTGTGTACATTTTCCCAGTGATACTTTGGATATCTTTTAATCAAAGCAAGCCGTGTGGCCTCTGCAAAAAAAAGAAAAGTTTTTCTTTTTACAACTAGGTATTAATTTTAGAGGAGACAAATTACTGAAAAAGTCGGTTTGCTTTGGTGAAATACCCTGTACAGAGAAGGAGGTCAGCGTTCAGCAGCTGCAGCTGGGGACCAGTAAAGTAGTAACTGACATCCTGTTGAAGCCATGAGAGTCGGCAATTCTTTTTTTTAATTTATGACATATGAAATTTTTTCCAGTTTACGCCAGACCTCTCCAAGGAGACAGTTCATTATTTGGGAGTGAATGGGTTCCTGTTAAAATATTATCAGTACCCGCATGACTGGGTAAATTCATTTTTTAAAATTTTTTTTTAATTCAGTTCGTTGACACTGTAGCTACAGAAATTAGATAATGTTTTATAAAATAAATTTGCCACATAATATGGGATGCAATAACCAACAAAAGCTTCTAAGTGCCAAACTGTTATTTTACTATATATAAATATCAAAATACTGTGTTGAAGCATAGGGGTGTATTTAATTTTATTATGTTCCAAAATTAATCACGACTTTTAAAATAAATTATACTTATTTCAGCATTATGAAATAAATTTTAACTCATCTCACGCAGGTTTGTGTTTTAACATGCCACTTATGCCTTGAAACATATTTCTTGATAAATTTTTGGTACTTCTTTCTCCATACGGCACTTTTACCAGGTGTAGTTGAGTTGGTGGCTCAGGATAGGTCTTAAAAATTTGAAATACCAGTATCTGTGGGGGAAGTGCAATTTATCTTCAGAAGGAAAGTTGTCTCAGGTTAGAATAAGTGAACATTTAAAGGATCTCCCCTAGGCTACAGTCTAAAACAGGTCTGTTTGTTTGTTTCTTTGTTTAACACATCCAAATAGAGATTTTTCAAAGATCTAAGCATTTTAATTTAAAATGAAGTGGGTTTTTTTGTTTTTGTTTTTGATAGTGCTCATATCCTGTGAGAAGGAAAAGTATGAGAGATGAGTGAGCACATGCGTGCGCGAGATTGTGTGTGTGTGTGTGGTGCCGTGTGACTTGAATGTGTTTACATATGTTTACGTTCTGGGTTGTAGTTCCAAACTACACGTATTACTGTCTCCTGGTGCTTCAGATAAATTCTTGAGCCTGTTGACCTTCCGTTTATACTACTGTGTTAAACTCATATTGAGTGTAAATATTGAAATATTTGTGGTTTATAATAAGTTTTACTTGGTATTTGCATTTCTCCTCTTTAGTGGGATTAAAAACAGTATTTACCAACTCATAGCTGGTATACTGTAAAGATTTGGCCTAAGCAATTTCTGAATTCATTGTTTAGCTTAGTATTTCATTGCTGTGAGGAGTTGACAGCTCACGGGTAGGCTTTTTTCAAACTGTGTAACAACCAAAAAAGAATATTTGGGGGTGTGTCGATGGTGTATTGTTTGTAATGAAGTGTTCTATTATATTGCACTACCACTTTAATGATGATACTTTCTTCATTGATGGTTTAGAAGTGTCATTTTTATAATTTATAAGGGGGGTGGGGGGGTTCCCTAGGCAATGTATAGGAAATGCATTCTTTACCTGGTGCACAGAGGACTGTCTCTGCTGTGGCACCTGAGTTTCTCATGGTAGTGAGTTAAGTTTCTGGAGAAGTAGCTTAGCTACCTTGGTACATTAGGGTTCCGTTTGGTACATTCAGTGTACCAAGCCGGGAATTCCCAAAAGTTTTCCAAGGAGTGCTAAAAACACCACAGTATTACCTTCCAGAATGTTGGCTTTCTTCATTAAAGAGGCCACCAGTGATCCAATGAAGACATTTGATTATGTGGGGAAAGAATGAGGTGACGCTTTCACTATATCAACTTACAGGTGCTGGAACCCCCTGAAAACCACTCCAGTGAGAAGAGATGGAGTCAGTGCGGCAAAGCTGCCCTGGGGCCACCACCACGGTTTATCGACCACCTCCTGGGAATGGTGCTTGCGGTTCTGGGAGCTTAACAGTGAGGCAGATGTCGCACACACCGCCTTCCCTCTTGAGACTGTAAACTCGTCATGGGATAGGCGAGGGCCCTATCTTCCTCATCTGCCAATCTCATTGCTTGCCCGTGGTAGGTGGTCAATGGACATTTGACAAGTGGATATAGTATCCCTGTGATCAAACTAATGTTCTTCACTGGACTGAAAAGTGCTCTCCATGAGTGACTGATTCTGCTGGATTTTAAATGAGCAGCTTTGTACACAGGTGGGCTGGCCTCCTGTGTGGAGTGGGAAACTAATATAGAATAAAAAATGCAAAGTGCCTGACGTATACAATGCACAATCCTGTGGTCTCCGTGTGTTCTGTAGGATCTTTGAGACCCTATGCTCAGCATACCTGATAGTGTTTATCATATTTTATGTTAGGTTTTATTTATTGCTTTCCATATGGGGCTCAAAGTCTTCTCCAGGACATAATGCTTTGATCCGCACATTTCTGAGATAGGCAAGGTGCTCTCCCCATTGTGGAGAGCGGTCTTTGAAGTCTGGTAGATATGGCTGAATTTCTCTCTTTAGATGTGAGTAGGAACCGAGAGCGGAAGCCAGGTCTCTGGTTTATCTATTCACCAGTCAGCCTGCCAGACCAGCGGTCCCCAGCCTTTTTGGCACCAGGGACCATTTTCATGCAAGACAATTTTCCACGGACTGGGGCTGGGGGTGGTTTCAGGATGATTCAAGCGCATTATATGTATTGTGCACTTTATTTCTATTATTATATTACATTGTAATATATAATGAAATAATGATACAACTCACCATAGGTTGGGGACCCCTGTATTAGACTATAACTTGATTTTTCTAGGCATGCAAGAATTGTGAATCATGAAATAATCATTTGTGGTACAATTTAAACTCCCAAGCATAAACATATCCTTTGCAAGTTGCACAGATAGAAGTTGAAAGATATTTGGTTTACTTTGTTAGTTAGCTATAAGAAATGTAAGAATTTACTGAGGTCATAAGAATAGAAATAATAGTTTTTGTTTAAAAGAGAAGCTGTTTTTACTTTCAAAGAGCCGAAGCTTCACTTATACATCCTTCTCTTACCCCATGTAATTAGTAGGGGAAAAGAAACTATGTCTTAGAATGTTGAGGAAAGTATTTTGTTACCTTTTTAATAATCCCTGAAGTATTCTTTATAGCCAATTTAGAAATTACAGAAATTTATGGTATAAGGATAAGAAATGCCCCCATTTGCCCATATTTGAAAAGAGCATGAACTTGGGTTGAGTGTCTCTCACACCTGCTGGCAGTTAAGTCTCAGTAGTGTGGAACATGGACTTGTCTGTAGTTTTTGAAGTCAGCTGATAAAACTTTCGAAGGCATTATATTTTTCAGAAGTACTTCTATTATTTCAATTTTAAATGTATCTCAACAATGTCTCATTATGATAGTTCCAATAATATGACATATGAGGACTTCAGTCATACTTCCAAATTCTTTGGTCCAGTGCATACAGTTTAGGAAAGTTTGTTCTTTTTCAGTTTCATCAATGAGATTCTCTAAGTGATAGGATTTTTAAACTCCTTGCCTTTCTCGTGAAATCAGATATCTAATAAATAAAGCTATGTCATGTAATTGTTTAGTCAGAAATGTCTGTTGCCCTCTCTTTTCTATTTTGAGGTAAAAACTAATCTTTTTCAGATGCCATTCAGCTGAAACTTGGCCCAGTTATAAATTTTGGTATTGATGTCCTCATGGCTCAACAGAGTTGTTGAGCTTCCATCTCTGCAGACATCAGAAGCAAACTGTGAACTGTCAATTCTTAAATCACTGTGACTTGAATCAGAGAAGCTATGAGTAGGAAGACAGTGACAGCCTGCAGAGGCTGGGGACACACTGCCTAGGATGAATTGGAGAACAATTAGCCAGTTAATAGGATCCGTGTAAATAAATGGCCCTTTCAAATAATTCAAGTCCCAAGTAAATGTACATTCATTTTTCTTCTGATTGGTGAATTATATTTATTACAACCTTATTTTTAGCATTTCAGTACAAATAGTAGGTTTAGGTATCTTATTTGTATTTTTACTTATCAGTTACAAATAAGATGTACCTTAGAACCTTGGGTTAAATTTCTTAGAGTTACACCAGTGAACTTGGTTTAAATACGACTACGGTAACTTGCTTTATCATGTTTCCTGTTTAATTGGATGAGAATTACATGCATTTATTCCTTCGTTCTTTGTGTTTGTAGGAAAAACTCTGTTCTCAGCTACCTCATTATGTGTTGTTGTGCTCGATCCCTTGCCAGTCTAGAAGAATTCAACACATTCTGTTCTTTAACAAAAGCCTGGAAGCAAGCAGTAGCGGCCTTGAGGAATACAATTCTCTAAGGCCTATTTTCCATTTTACTACTTTTTTAAAAATAGGCACTTTTAATCAGGAGGAACAATAATTCTCCTAGAGCTGCTGCAAAGTGATTACTTGAAACTCAACTTGAACTTTAAAACGTCTTTAAAAGGCTATGTTTTCGTAAGGCAGGAAAGTAGTGTATTTAAACACCACTGCTGTGTGAAATAGAGGGCTTCATTTCCTTCCTCGTTGGATCAGACAGGAAAATGTGTCCGTCTGTAATTTGGCTCAGTATTTGGAATTTAGATGCTTCAGGCTACTATTTTTTCATTTTCTATAAGGTGCTATTGTTTCCCAGGAATCTTTCGTTTTGGTGAAAATCTCATTACTAGGTTCCTCTTTGGAGGTAACCCGGGTTATTAGAACCAAACACTGAAAGTGATTCCTGAGTGTGGAGTCGAGGTCGGCCGAACTACATAGAGCTTCGTGAACATCACGAATGATCCGACTCGGTCCCCGTGTCACCGGCGCCGCCCTCAACTCCCTCTGTGTGTGCTTTCCCCACCCCACGTGACAGACTCCGCCCTCCCCAACTCCGTCCACTTAGCTGGTCACCGGGTCAGGAGGGAGGGGCTGAGAAGGCCTATCGATTGCAGACGAGACCCTCACTTCCAGTTGTTTCTGGTGAGAATGACCCAGTTTCAGGCCACAGCTGGACATGGCCTACTTAAACGGAGGACTTCAGTGATGCTTCCTAAAAGCCTAGCATGCTCGGCATAGCTGAAGCACCAGGTACAAACTAAAGCTTAACTGTCCTGTCCTTATACGTGAATCAGATTTAATTTTTATGCTTGTGCTTCTCAGAATAAAGGGCTTGCTCCTGACAGTAGAACGGCAAAGCCTCTGTCTCCTCCAGTGACAATATACGAGCACCCCGCAGATGCGGCGGGTAGGAGCCAGTTCCTGGAAGTGGTTTCCATGAGAACTAAGGCTTACACCTTTACCTCAGCCCCAAATTCTCTTATTTTATTTATTTTGAGGAAATCATCTGTAAATAGTTTATATACTTTCCTGACTGAACCCAGTGGTTGAGAACACAGGCTTTGGTGTCAGGCGAGTCTGGGGTTAAAGATTCTGCCACTTACTGCTCTGTGACCTCCAGGAGCTCCCTAACCCCGAGGCTGCTTCTTACCTGGAGAGGCAGGGTATCAGAGGTGTTCACCTCTGAGGTGGTCGTGAGGACTAACTAAAAATTGGGATAGTGCCTTGCACACGGTGGTGGTGGCTGTCAGTGCCACCATTGGTTCTGTCAGCCACCAACACAGGAGGGGCCTGGAGGCACTGTGGTGGGTGGGGGCTGCCTGCTCGTGTCCCTGGCTTTTGGCACTCGTCACTCTCGTGTCTGCTGCCATACGATGTGCAAGTACTGTGTTCATGCAATTATTTACTTTCTGGATTCAAGATAATTCTAGATAGCTGAAACATCCCAAAAGATGTGTTAGAATATTTAGAGTTGTTATAAATAACTCTGTTCAGAATTTGTCCAGTGAACTTCTCTAATAATACTTTAAACACTTTTACCAAAGTTGAATTTCTCTTTCGTTTTGCTAAAATGGCAAAGGTAGTAGTTTATATAGATCAAATAAACTAGGTATTTTCTAGGTCTCTATTTGAGATCAGTAGACCTAAACTATGCTTTCTTAACTTGGATGTTGTATGAAACGTAAAAACAAACAAATTTCTGTTACAAGTACTCGTGTGTGTGTGTGTGTGTGTGTGTGTGTGTGTGTGTAAAGAGCTTTTGCACCTTCAAATAAAGAAGGTTATTTAACAAAGTG
The DNA here is from genome assembly GCA_004363605.1 of Indri indri. Classification (NCBI taxonomy): domain Eukaryota; kingdom Metazoa; phylum Chordata; class Mammalia; order Primates; family Indriidae; genus Indri; species Indri indri. The sequence continues at coordinate 16,694 of RJWJ010014275.1, read as the reverse complement.
ATCCAAAAAGTGAGCTATTTAATCCTTCTGTGACATCACTTCCTTTGCAGTTCAGATTACGAGACTGGTTGAGGTAGCAGTATGTGACATGCCCAGCATGTCTTGATTTCATGAAGACATTTGGTGAAGTCACTCTTGATATCTTTGTGAATAAGAGAAGGAAGTGGAACTAGTCCTTTAACAAAGCACTGACAAACAGGCTGAACACCCAGACCACGCTGGCAGGAACAGCTCTCCGTCAGTTCGGAGTGAGGCACTCTGACAGCATCCTGTTGAACACTTCCTGGTAACTTGTGAAAACATAGAAGGCAGAGAAATGTGCTGTTGGCTGATAGGGTCTACAGTGGTCTTCACATTCTAATGGCTAAATACAAAGTCTTATGTTAGGTTCAAAAAAGACATGAAAGAAAAAGGTGGGGGGTGGGTTATTGGAAACTCGAGCATAAGCCAGCTATTTAAAAAACCAGCTCTGCCCGAGACTGGGGCTGGTGTCTAGAGAAAGGCTCGTTCTTCCACGTCCTGTGTGCTGGCGCGGACCGGCCGCTGGACTGCAGAATTAGATGTTTCGGGCTGTTAGGTGCTGCCAGTCCCAGGCAGCCCAGTTGGAGAGGCCTGAGCGAGCCTGGAGGCCATCAAAGGATGACAGCTGGGGGTGGGCATGGAACCGTCACCAGAACCTGGTAGACGTGTGTGCTCCAGAGAGCCTGGCTCAGGCCAATAGGCAGAAATTATAGAGACAGGATTTTTTTAAATCATTTTTAGAACTTGCAAATAGAACCGCCTCGTGATAAAGCGGGTGTCTTCTGCGGTACCGAGCACCCATCTCTGAGCAGCCCATGGGGCTGGCTCCTTGCAAACCAGAGGTTCTGCGAAAAACATTAAACACAAAAGGAATAACAGTGATGTTTGCACTTTAATTTTTAACTTGTTTTTGAGAAGAAGACTCTGTTCCTTCTCTACCCTCCTCCTTCCCTGCTTCCCCCGTCCCCAGGTGAGTCTCTCGGCTGCGGCCAGTGGCCATTTATATGCACCTGGGCATTTCGATTCTAGTAGAACTTTCAGAAATGCTCATATTTCCAAAGATTGTCCTAAAACCGCATTGTCAGCTGGAACAGTGATGCCTGCTCTTGATTACTTTTTGTTTTAATTCCCTCACTGCCTCTACAGACTTAAGAAGGCTCCTAAGTGGAAATCGAGTTCTTTCCAGCAGGGCCTCGCTGGCCCCTGGCCTGGGCTGCCGTCGGAGGTCCGCGCTGGGGGGCCGGGGGGCTGGCCTCCCGCAGCCCTGCCCACTCTGAGGGATCGGCAGCCTTGCCGACGGTCTCCGGCTCTTCCTGAGTTTCCAAGGATCTGATTCTTCTCAGGTTTTGTCTTGTCCTTCTCCTGGGTGAGAGTCCTCTGCGGTTTTCCTCTCAGCTCTGGAGAGAGGGGGCCAGCCTCCTGCTCCGTGTGTCTCTTTCTGACCCCCCCACCTTCTAGAAGATCTGCCTAGAAGTAGGAGCAATGTGCAATCACCATGGCAACAGATCGGTAAACAGGGGCCACTCAAGTCTTCCAAGCCGGCCTCTGTGTCTTCTCCCTGTTTCCAGAGTCAGCTTCACCACCTAATAATCTTTGAACTAGTGTTGGCTTTTCTCCCTGGGTCCCCTTGCAGCTGCCCACAGATGCCACTACATGGAATCTCTGAGAAAATAGGGAAAACAGGCCCTTCACAAGGCTGGCCCGTCTTTCTCTGCCAGTTCAGGGACTTGCGTCAAGAGGAAGGGTATTTGGCCATGTTTTTAAAAGTTCTCTTATTTATGCACTTTTCTTGCGATTGATTGCTCGCCTTGCCGTCTGTTCATCCATCCCGTACCATCCCGTAGCCTGTTTTTTTTTAACTGCTTGAATTATGTATCAGGAAAAAAAGCGGGAGGGTGGGGGAAAGAGCTGTTCCAGTTCCCCAGACCGCACGACCCCCGTGGGGAAGGCATTCTCCCGGAGCCCCAGGTAGGCCCTGCTAGCACTTGCCACAGCCAGGCGGCCTGGGAGTCGGCACTCAGGAGGCCCTTAGGCAACTGTCGCCAGGACAGGAGGCCGCCAAGGCCCCCCTCTGGGCCAGGAGGGGGGCAGGCGCCAGGCCGCGCGCACTACCTCAGCACCCAGCATGGCACTGTGCGCCCAGTCGCCCAGCCGCACGGCTGGGACCCACGCCCTCTGCAGAGCCACCGTAGGACATCTCCACGTGGGCTCTGTTGTGGACCTTCCTCTCGAGTGTCCGCTAGAGCAGACGGAGGCCGCTGTTTCCAACCGTCCTGTTTAGTGCCGAGTTCTTTCGCACGGCGCTCCAAATTGTGAACAGGGTC
>RJWJ010014275.1:0-14249 GCA_004363605.1 Indri indri | reverse complement strand
ATTCAGGTCACCAGTGGCACAGTGATACTCCTTTTGTTCAGTATCATACCATTTGTGAATTGTGACAACCACAGAAAAATAACAGTCTGCAGCAGAAATTTTGAGCCGCTGCTGCAGCCAGGGCTGCGGCATGCATCGACACCCCGGGCGAGCGGCAGGCTTAGCAAGAGTACCCACATCGCACCCCCATCCTCCTCAGAAACTGTCGCAGAAGCACCTCAGGCACACTCGGGCAGACTTCATTGTATCACTGTGTGCTACTAGTGACAAAGACGTTTGTCCCTATCTGTGAGTGAGGTCATCCATAACACAGCGTAAATGTATAAATTCATTTGTTTCCTATCACCAGTGTAGGTCTTCTGCTATGAGAAAAAATTCAAGGAAATGCCCTAAAACAAGGTTGAAAATTGGGTTTGACTTGCCCAGATTCAGGGCCGCTCTGTTCACAGTGGGCCCTGGTCCAGCAGAACGGCCAGCATCGCTCCGATTGACTTGGGCCGGTGCTGTACCGACACTTAAATATGTGACTGTCACCTTTGTTAAGAACCAGTTTTTAGCACATTCTTGATTTGTCGTTTTGATGCTTTTAATACTATAAGGAAAATTCCATAAATACTGTACCCATATTCATCTGTTTAATTAACATATCTGTATTTTCTGACATGGCACACGCAGAATCGTTTTTAATTTCAATCCCACAGCTTTTATTATCAAGTAAAATTCCAATTTGAGAAAGTCTTCTTACACACGTATTCAGATAAGGTTGTATTGTGTGTGATAAAGTTATCCTGTCTTTAAACAGAGTCCTACCACTGAGAAACAAGGATTTACAATGAAAAGACGTAAGCTAAATGAAAGATGTTATATAGAAAGGTCAAAATATTTGAAGTCCGGGAAGGCTGCAACTTGTAAAGTCGTACTCCCCAAGTTTAGTAGGATAGTAGAGAAATTGTGCTAACTCGATTTCATTGAACGTCTCCCATCCTGTGGTCTAAATGTATTTGTTCTGTGGAGTAATTTTCTATTCCTTTGCTGGTATGAAATTTAACAGAGTCAGAAGTAATTTTTAATTAGTAACCTTTCTTACAAAGTTGCTTTATGGTTTACAAGTAATACTGACGCAAAAAGGATATGTTAACTTTCTTAAATTAAGTAGCACGCACTTTGTTTACATGCTTCTGTATCTCGTGGGGTAACCATAGGTCGGTCCCTTCTCATGAGCACAGACCTGTGCTTTGGGAACATATTGCCATCGTGCTGTTCTCTTGTACCAAGGATCAGTGAAAGTGTTTTATCTTTTTTATGTAGTTTGTATTGACTGGATTTTATAACTGTAAGAAAACAGAAACAGAGTGTTGTATTTTGATCTGAAATTTGTGTATGGTAAAGTAATTTTGTTTTATGTATTGGAAGTTCATTTAAAACTTGAAATATTTTCTAGAAGGGTACCAAACAAAATGAATCGTCTTTAAGCTGTTTAATTAAACCTAATAAAATCGTTTGATGGGGAAGGTATTCTAATTGTTTCTGATTTTTAGAGCGGTTCCTGCTCAATCAGTGTTATCGATACAGCTTGATTTGATTTATGGATGTGATAATTGTCTTTTCCATAACCTCAGCAGTCTGGGTGTCAGCCGCTGGACCCTCACCTGGGATGTGAGACACGTCCCTTGACAGCCCCACTCCACGTCACCGCCTTGGTGTCCTCCAGCCCTGTCAGAATGAGTGTCCGTCGCCGTCTTCCCGAGAAACTGCTTCGCATTTGCTTTCCTCAGAAGAGAGGAGGAAACTAGACTTAAGAGGAATAGAGAACATTGATAGTTATATGCTGCAGAATTCCATCTGTGGAAAATAGAATTCTCCATAATTTTCTCTTATACTGCCGTGTCCAGACACAGTAAACCTACAAAGATTGGTGGTACTTAAAAATATATATATATATTTTTTTTTTTTTTGAGACAGAGCCTCACTCTGTTGCCCAGGCTAGAGTGCCGTGGTGTCAGCCTAGCTCACAGCAACCTCAAACTCCTGGGCTCAAGCAATCCTCCTGCCTCAGCCTCCCGAGTAGCTGGGACTACAGGCATGCGCCACCATGCCCGGCTAATTTTTTCTATATATATTTTTAGCTGTCCAATTAATTTCTTTCTATTTTTGGTAGAGACGGGGTCTCGCTCTTGCTCAGGCTGGTCTCGAACTCCTGAGCTCAAACAATCCACCCGCCTCGGCCTCCCAGAGTGCTAGGATGACAGGCATGAGCCACCGCGCCCGGCCATGTATATTTTTTTGAAGGCAGATCTGTACTGCAAGTAAGGGGCAAAAAGACCTTAGAGAATCTACTAGAATGTCCAAGTTAAGTAAGAGCAAGTGTGTGCACTTGAAGTCTGCAGACTCACTCCTGAAATCACGTGAAAAAGAAGGAGAAATGGAACATTCGTCTCTGAGCGTACAGCGCAGCATGACGTGGGTGTGGTGTTTGCGTTTTACTGCTTTCCACCCCCCATAACGAGGCTCTGTGGCCCAGTGGTCTGCAAGCTCTTTTATCTTCGTGGGTGGAAGGGTTGCTACGGAACACTTTGTTTAAACACGATCTTAGCCAGAAACCAGTGCCCAAGATAGATGGGCACATCTGTCTGCCCATCTGTCTGGGGGAGGGTGCTTGGCTGGGTCGATGCAAGCGTGGGGCGAGGGGCTGACCACCCTGACCCGGTTGCCGGCTCTGACAGGGATACGGGCCTCCCGTTGAACAGCTCTGTCACAGGGACCGTCCCCAGCCCCTCACGTGTCTTAACCCACTTCGTTGTCAGGATAGCCCTAGGGAAGAAGGCCCTGTTATTTTCTCCATTTTACAGCAAAGAAAACTGAGGCACTGAGAAGTCGCTTGGCCAAGCTCATGGGCCCAGCGTAGGTGGCAGAGCTGGGATTCGAGGCCAGTTCCAGTGCCCACACCCAGGATGTTGTCACAACACAGCCTGTCTCTCCAGAAGGGGCAGACCTTGTTGAAAGCTGCTCAGGTGTTTACTTAATGGCCCAGGCTGGAAAATCTGCGTGTGCCAGAGGGAAAGCTTCCAGGCTGGGAGCTGACTTAGGACGGCCGTCTTTCAGCTGGGATAGAAGCTGGTGACAGCCAAGGCTGGCTTGTTGGTTAGTTGGTTTTAACTAAGACCAAGTTTGAGTTTTTGTTTTTAAAGAAACCCGTAGTTCTCTGGAGAACGTGAAGGGGTTTGTTCATATGACCTCTGCCCGTTGGCTTCAGAGCAGCCTCCGAAACCGGTGCGTGAGTGGGTCGTGCCCCTGGTTGTCCCCACCATTCCAGGGCCAAGGGCAAGACTGGATTCCTCTGAGAGCTGGGTCAGCTGCTTCCGTTGGCCCTGTCCATCTGTGCCCAAGAATCCTCTACCAATGGCACGGGATGTGAAAAATCCTTCCTTTCAGCCGATCAGTGGAGGTGGGGTCAGGGTGCCTTAGCTCTGCTCATAAAATCGAGGGATAAACACTTTACACTCTAGGATGCTATAATTTAAAAAATGTTTTTAGTAAAGCAAAATAAGTATCGGTGAGGATATGGAGAAACCAGCACCCTCGTGCTGTGCTGGCAGAAATGTAACATGGTGCAGCCCCTGTGGCACGGTGGTTCCTCACCAGGTTAAACGCAGGGTTCCCGTAGCACCCAGCAATTCTCCCGGGTGGATCCACCCAAGAGAAGTGCACCAGGAACTCACATACTTGTATGTGAACGTTCATAGCATTATTCACACACTTTAGCCAAAAGACGGAAACGGCCCGGATGTCCATGAATAAACGGATAAACAAAACGTGATCTGTTCACACAGTGGAGTACGATTCAGCCGCATCAAGGACCGAAGTACTGACACGTGCTTCAACGTGGATGACCCTCAAACGATGCAGAGTGAAAGACAACAGTCACAAAAGGCTACACGCTGTATGATGTCACTTACGCAGATGCCCAGGACAGGCGAGTTCCTGGAAACAAGAAGCAGATGACTGGCTACCCAGAGCTGGGGGAGGAAGGAAAGGGGAGTGACAGTGGGCACAGGGCTTGCTGCGGGTGTGAAAAAGTTTGGGACCAGGTGGAGGTGAGGGTTGCACGACATTGTGAATGTGCTAAGTACCATGGAATTGTTCCCTCAAACATGGTTGACGTTAGGAGAATTTTACCTCAATTTTAAAAAGTGAGGGATAGGAGATAGGGAGTAAGTAAGAAAAGAGATCAACACCGCGGTAGCGCGTCGCTGATAATATTGAGGAAATGGGGAATCCACTTTTATACCCAAAGCGGTGTTAGCTCTAGATGGCAGGGGGTAGCAAGACTTCATCTGGAGAGGGGTGGGTGAGAGGAGCCTGCAGGGGGCGCTCTGGAGTTGGCCCACCCACATGTGCATCAGTGAGTATTTACCGAGATCTCCTATCTCTCCCTGGCGTCAGGGAATTGAAAGAAGCCTTGTAAGGCGTCTCCCCAGCCTCTAAAACTGCATTTCTGTAGTTTTTCTATTTTCTTCAGGGATGGGGGTCTTGCTATGTTGCCCAGGCTGGTCTTGAACTCCTGGCCTCAAGTGATCCTCCCACCTCAGTTTCCCAAAGTCTGAGATATTACAGGCACCAGTCATCACTGGGCTGAATTAGATTCAGTAGGAAGCTGTCTTCCAGTCAAAAGCTCAGGTCCTGGAGCCAAACTTGGGTTCAAATCCAGTCTCCACCCCTAACTCATCTGTTAGCTAAGTCCCTACCCTCTCTGCCTCGGGTTTCCTGGGGACAATGGTAGGACCCACAGCCAGAGGGTGGTGGTGGGAACTAAACCGGTTACCCTGTGGCGGTGCTGAGAGCCGTGGCTGGCACGTGTTGAGCCCCTGTGCTGGGTGTTGAACTTTTGTCCCCAGGCCCCATTGGTGCTGGGAGTTATAAACTACCCGCGGCTGCGCTCTGTGGCCATTGCCAGCCCAGCCTCCTCCCTCCCCAGCTGGAGCAAGAGATTCCCATCCCAGAGCATGGAGCTGGGTGGAGAGGGACCCCTGGTCCACCCGCAGGTGCCCATTCCCAAGTCTGGGGAAGGGGAGCGTGCTCCCCGGGCTGGAGGTGGGGTGCTCAGAGAACTCTTACCGTAAGGGTGGAGGTGTTTTTATCCAGCAGGATATACTTATCAGCCATGACCAGAAAACGGGAAACAGTTCCAGCACGGCCAAGGAGCAGCCACCACAACTGCCCGTGTGTGCCCAGTGCAGGGGGGAGGAGGTGGGGGGTGCGGCCCACCTTGGCTGTCTTCCCTCCTGTCCTCTGAGCTGCCCAGAGACCACCCAGGCAACACCTACTCTCCCAGGCCCCACGGAGGGTCCTTTGCACTTCTGATTTTTCCAAAGAAGCTAGAAAATCTGGAAGTTTACATGAAATGCTCTGGTTTCTGCATTTAAAGTGAATAAGATTTAAAAATTTTTTTAGTCTAATGCTGTACAGACCGAATATGTCTACAGGCCTGATTTCTGATTTCTGCCCTATTTTCACACCCGGTTTATTTGTTTCCTGGCCTTTGGTAGATTGAAAAACACGGCCATATTATTTTATGGCTGTTCCCACCAAAAAATGGGAGTAAATTTTTTCTTTTCCTGATTCTGGGCTGGTGGTGTGACTTGCATTAGCCAATGGGACGTGGCCGGAGTGACACGGTGCTAGTTCCAGAGCCTGGGCCCCAAATGGCCTTGCAATTTTGGCTTTGCTTTCTTGAAATCTCTGGACCATCATGTAAGAAAGCCCTCAGGCTAGACTATTTAGACAAGAAGAGACCTCACGGAGACAGAGGCCTACCTGACAATCAACGGAAGCCCCAGACATGTCAGTGAGGCCACCCAAACCCCCCCAATCCCTGTTGAGGCACCTTGCAACAGCTGGGCCTCTGAGTGACCTCAGGCAAGACCAACACAAGAACCACCCAGCTGAGCCCAGCCCGTATTGCAGTATCATGAGGACATAAATGATGGTTGTTTTATGCCAGATATTGTGGAATATTTGTTACGCAACAATAGATAAATGATACATGGCCCTTATTATAACCTATCATTATCTTTGTCTACTCTTTTGTTTCTCTTCCCTGCCCATCCCCCTCCCCACACCCTACTGGAATGTCAGCTCCATCAGCCCACGGACCTCGTCTGTCTTGTTCCCTGTCCAGGTCCTGGTACTCGTATCATGCCCAGTAGGTGTTCAATAAATATTTGTTGAAAGAATAAATAAATGAATGTTTAAGTCAATAAGCGTCCTAGACTTGTTCACCATCTTCCATCATGCAATTTTCAGGAGACAATTTCAGGCTGGGTGTGATGGCTCACGCCTGTATCCTAGCACTCTGGGAGGCCGAGGCAGGAGGATAGCTTGAGGTCAGGAGTTCAAGAGCAACCTGAGCAAGAGCAAGACCCTATCTCTACAAAAAATAGAAAAATTAGCCTGGCACGGTGGCACAAGCCTGTAGTCTCAGCTGCTTGGGAGGCTGAGGCAGGAGGATTGCCTGAGCCCAGGAGTTTGAGGTTGCAGTGAGCTATGATCACACCACAGCACTCTAGCCCAGGCCTATGAGCAAGACTCTGTCTCAAAAAAAAGAAAAAATTTAAGGGAAGGAGGTCCTTTGGGCCCCTGGTTGACATTTCAGCCTCCTCTCATTCTAGCGTGCAAACAGACTAGCAAGGATATGGCTTCACACTCATGCAAATGCAGGATTGGATTCTGGAGCACTTAGGCCCTCCAAGCCACTGTCATCTTTTTCTTTTTTTTTTTTTTTTTTTTTTTTTGAGACAGAGTCTCGCTTTTGTTGCCTGGGCCAGAGTGAGTGCCGTGGCGTCAGCCTAGCTCACAGCAACCTCAAAGTCCTGGGCTCAAGCAATCCTTCTGCCTCAGCCTCCCGAGTAGCTGGGACTACAGGCATGCGCCACCATGCCCGGCTGATCTTTTCTATATATTTTTAGTTGTCCGATTAATTTCTTTCTATTTTTGGTAGAGACGGGGTCTCGCTCTTGCTCAGGCTGGTTTCGAACTCCTGAGCTCAAACAATCCGCCCGCCTCGGCCTCCCAGAGTGCTAGGATTACAGGCGTGAGCCACCGCGCCCGGCCCACTGTCGTCTTTAAACGGGATCAGAGGTTGGTACTGGAAGGGCGGCCGGGAGGCTCACACAGCACCGGCCTGAGCACGCTGCCGAGTCCCCACTTCACGCAGCCCCGCCCTGTGCTGTTACGTCACCATCCTGAACCTGGGAGTTACTTTCAGATGAGGAAACGGAGACCCAGAGAGTCGTTCGAAGTCATCCGTCAAAATAGTGTAATATGAATAGCCAACATTTATCACCCTTTCGGGGAGAGGGATTTAAGTGACTTGGAAGGGAGGGGCGAGCAGGAGCTCGGTGGCCTCTGTCTATCCCCTCATCCCTGGTGGACCAGAATTTCTTTTTCTGGCACGTCCCAGGAATCCAGGGACCAGCAGCTGTGACTTAGAAAAAGAAACAGGGCGGGTCCCTTCCGGGCTCAGTCGTGAGCGGAACTTCCAGAGCCCTGGGCAGAGAGAGGCAGGGCTGGGGTGACTTCATGTGTGGATTAGGGACTTTCGGGATGGGACAAAGCCTGTCTTTATTTCAGGGCCGATGACCTGATGACCTCGGTCCGAGTGGGTGACTTCCCTCCTAACTAATAGGAGATGAGATCTAAACTCTCCATGCTGAGTAAAGAGTGACGAAGACACAAAGGCCATCCCAGCAGCCCTCCAGCATTTCCTGATACCTGCTGGGCACCACCCACCATACCAGGTGCGCAGGATGCCACCCCTGCCATGGGGGCCCCAGCCTGGGGCTTCTCTCTTTTGTTGGAACATCAGAATCACCTGGGGAGCTCCGACTTGCACTGAGATCAATTAAAGACCAATTAAAGCAGGAACCCACACCCACTGCCCACTGAGCCCACATGTGGGCATTTGTCCAAAGCTCCCACGTGGATTCGCAGCCGGGGCTGAGAGCACCTCGCTGGTGAATCACAAAAGGCCGTATTTTTGGAGCAGGTACCTTGTGCCAGGCTCTACGAATTTTATGTATGTAAATGTTAGTTCCTTTACTCTTCACAGGAGCCCTCCAAGGTAAGTGCTGTTATCATTCTCTCTCTGTTACAGGTGTGGAAACTGAGGCACCAAGCGGAGGCGAGCGAGGGTGCTAGTGTGTGAGGCAGGGCCTGCGTCGCAGCTCCGCTGGGGGCCGGCGAGGCGAAGGCGAGAGCCTAGCCCAGTGTTGGCCGAGGGGCTGCGCTTGCAGAGCTGTGGGCTTGGGACTTAATCTTAGGGGCCTCAGTTTTCTCACCTGAATAATGGGCATCAGGATAGAAGTGAAGATTAAACCGGGCAGTGAAGCACAGGGCGGTCACGGCCGCTCCGTAGTGAGGCTGTTGGGAGTCGTTCTAGCCATTCAGATCATTTTAATCCTGTGATTCCCGTGGGCAGCCGAGAATCCTAACTCAATGATGCCCTGAAAGTCAGCCTGTGGGCGGGCTGGGGTCAGGGGCTGGGGGTGCAGTGGGTAGACCTGTTGTCGAGGGCACAGAAATTGTGGAATGAAAAGCACCGGCTGCTCCGCCTGTGTCTTCCTTCTCACAGCAGGGACCGTCCCTTTGCTGACTGTGACTGGCTCCCCCACCTCCCTCCCAGGCCCAGACCAGCCGCAAATCCCCAGATGTCCCGTTCCTGAGGCCGGTCAGGCAGCCGAGGCCGTGGCGAAAACGTCCGGCAGAGGGCGCCCCAAACCCACCAGGGCTGGCGGCTCTAGGCGGGCAGGGCCGGGGAGGGCGGGGCAGAGGTGGCCCTTCCGTCCCCTCCCTCCCAGCCAGGTTAGTGCAGAAGGACTGCTGGACACTGGGCAGGGCTGGCGGCGGGGAGGTACGATGGGCAGGGCCCCCTCCGCCCACCGTGGCCCCGACTCAAGGCCGCCCGTGCCTGTCGGAGGCCGGAGGCCGGAGGCCGCTGCGTCCACCCCGTCCAGGCCGCCTTCCCCCGAATTACAGCACGAGCGGGTTTGAGTTCGGGGCTCCGCGCTGACCAGAAGGACCCAAGTTCTTCGTCCGTGTGTGAGGCGGGGCAGCCCCTGGGCCGTCCTTGCAGACACAGGTTCTTCCTGAGCATGAATCCAGTCCCCAGACCTGTCAACGCGCTTCTGAACCAGCTCTGGGGTGTCTCTCTGAGAAGCAGGTGTGTGGTGGCCGGGGCGCACTCTGCCGTCCTGCTGCGGAGCCTGGGGTCCCAGCGATGTGACCATGGCAAGGGTGTGAGCTCTCTGTGCCCTCGTCTGTAAAAATGGTGACAACGACCACAGTGGACCTGGCAGAGAGGTTTGCTGGGAGGGTCGCGTGCGCCTGGCCTGGTGTGGGGCTACAGAGGGGTTGGTGGCACGTGGCTGTTTTCCTCACTGCCCCTTTATTTGTCCAGCTCACTGTCACTTCTTTCCCCTGCCCTGAAGGAGACCCAGGCCACCCTCAGCCCCAGCCCACCCTGGATGAATCAGGCCATGGCTGTACCCTCCTGGGCAGTCCATGCCACCATGGCATGCACTCTGTGTGACCCGGGCCACCGCTGTCCTCCCCCACACCCCAGTGGCCCCAGCAGGCTCCTAACTGGCCTCCCTGGGGCTAGTCTCGGCCCCTCCCACCCACTGTCTGCCCTGCGGCCAGACCGATCTTTCCAAAATGCAAATCTGATCACATTACTCTGTGCTTAACATTCACCAACGATTTCCCAATGAACTCGGGATGAAGTTCAATGCCAAGGTCTTCGGTGATCTGGCCAGTGCCTGGCCCTCCAGCCTCACTCCCTCTAAGCGACAGCCAGGGCCCAAACACAGGGGGTCCTGGCAGGAATTCTGACACCCCAAAACTTGACTTTTAAATATTTGCACATTTATTGAACAAGGAAACGACTTTTTAAATTGTTAATAGAAAGGATGTTCCTCTCTTCAGGTGAGAGCAAGGGCTTTAGAACATGCACTCTATCAAAGTAACCTGAGAACTTACCAGGGAGTGTCTCGTTTGACGTCTTCCTGCCCTCATCAGCAGGTGCCCTTAGTCACCCACACTCCTTAAAGGATGACTGTGGCTTACGTGGGTTCAGGTTCAAAGTCTTCCTCTCTGCGAAGAGCCTCAACCTCTCCAGCCTGATTCTGGGTTGGCTGGGCGCCCACAGGGTCCCCTCGGACTGGAGCCTTCACCACCTGACGTGCTTCTGGGCACATAAGCACGTCCGCACTGGGCAAAGGTGCTCGTTAAGTTGCCACCTGGAGGTGGCACAACTTTCGGTCCCCTCTCCTGATTCATCCCCACATCACTGATTCACTCCCGTGGCATGCGTGCTCCTTGCCCCCAGCTGTCCCGGGCTGGCTGGTTGCTCCGTCACCGGCTCACCCGTCACAAAACCATTCCCTGGACTCCGGACGCGGTCACTCGCAAATGTTCAGACCCGCCGGCCGCTCTTTGCATGAAGCTGGCATTGTGCGCTGTGCCTTTCTACCCTGAAGTTGAATTCATAGGTACATAATTCACCTATACGTGTGATTTCAGAAACATCCATATCGTGCCCTAGTTATAATATAAAGAAGGATTAAAAGGAAGGTAATTTGTCATAAAAATCCTACGTGAGGACACTGGACCCTCTCAGAGACATAAAGAAGTCCGATGCTTGTCCCCATTCAAGAATCCCCAGGAAGCCTTCCTTTCCTCCCTCATCCATCTTCCGGTGGCTCCAGGCATCCCTTGGCTTGTGGCTACATCGCTCCAATCTCTGCCTCTGACTTCACTTGGATTTCTCTTTTCTGCGTCTCTCCTCTGTGTGCCTCTTACAAAGACACTTCTCATTAGATTTAGGGTACATTCTATTCCAGGGTGTTGGAATTATACCTGCAAAGACTCTTTTTTCCGAATAAGGTCACATTGACAGGTTCCAGGGGATTAGGACATGGACATATCTTTTGGAGGAATGCCGTTCAACCCATGACAGGTGTCAAATGCATGAAGTCCCTTCTCATCCCTGTCTCCCAGCCACCCATTGCCTTCCACCTAGTTCCAGGGTGTCCTTGCAGAGATAGTTTCTGCATATACAGGAATAGGAATGTATGTCTGTCTGTCTGTGTGTGTCATTTTTACATAAATTATAGCTTATTCTGTACTGTCTGCACTTGCCTTTCTTACTTAATGCACCTTTGTGATCATCCTTTACCAGGGATTTTACAGCTGCCTCGTTCTTAACAGCCATGTAGCACCCCATGTATCAATAAACCAGTTTTTAAATTTAAACATTCCCCTCCTGACGGATGTTCCGGTTGTTTCCAGTCATACACTGTTTCCTCCAGTGCGACAAAGACCATTTTGCAAGTGATGTTTTTGTCCCCATGCACGAGCCTAAAATTCCTAGCTTCCCTTCTGTGCTTTTTAGATGAAAATATAATGGGATTAAAAACCATCTGTAATTTCTAAAAATCTTCCTTTATTCCCACCATACCCACCACTCTGCATAATCCTTTCTAGCCGCATCCTCAATCAGAAGCATCTTGCAAAGTTGCAGGCACAAGGCACAAGGCACACCGTCATTTCTATTGTTCCATAAGATACTATGTTGCCACACAGACATCAGTGTTACATTTCACTGCGTAACAATGTCCCTGGGCAGGCAGCTCATCACGTAGGAAGCCGCTGCCCTACCTGGTCTCTCATTTTCTCTTCCAGGTAATACTGCAGAGAACATTCTCTTTCCAATAGCTTTTTCATATAAAAGAAAAGAAAGGATAATTTCCTTAGAATAGATTTATAGGCATAGCCTTACTCAGGCAAAGATGATGAACAATTTCACGGCATTTACTACAAGTTGCCAAATTGCTTTTCCGAGGAAACAGTCACCTGGATACTGACACAGATGGTGACCGGTCCTCCCTAACTCATCAGTCCTGACCTAGCACCGAGCATCGGTTCCTCTGATCCAAAATAACACATGTGGGGGAAAAATAACACACGTGGGGGCTTCGTGGTCTTCGGTTTGTCTATCTTCCAAGGCATGCCGCTGCGATATTGACGGACTTGGCTTTGAACCCCGGTCAGCGATTTGGCCGTGGTCCAGTCACTTTGTCTCTCTGATCATGTTGCCTCATCTGTAAAAAGCAGGGTGACCAACTGTCCCTGTTTTCTCAGGATGGAGGGGGGGCCCCAGGATGTGGGACTTTCAGTGCTAAAACCAGGCAAGCCGAGGCTAACAAGAACAAGCTGGTCTGCCCAGTAAAAGGTGGATGAGTGCTACCTGCCCTAGAGCTTTGCTGTGGGCAGAACACAAGCCAGCTGGATTGAGAGGCCACTCCTTCCACCAGGGGTCCCTCCGTGCTCCCTGCTGCCAAGGCAGATGGCAGATTGGCAGCTGCCAAACATCAGGGATCCCGACCCTCCACACGCAGACACACCGTGTCCTCCATCACGTGGCTCCCGAGTGCCTAGAATCGGGCCTGGCACGTAGTAGGTGCTCACTAAATAGACATTGGGTGAATTAATGGCTGGCTCAGCTCCTGCTTGTGTGTAAACTCCTGTGATCCAGTTCTACCACATCTTCCTAGTATTGGGTCTTATCATTCAAAAAATTGAACATAGAGTAAGATGGTGCTTTCAACTTAGTTTTTCTGATTGTTAGTCAACTGCCCTGTTGCTGGGGCAGTCACGAACAGTGTTTGAGATCACTGGGGAACGCCCAGCATGCTCAGCCCCCTCCTGCCTGGTCAAGTGCCCACAATGCAGGCTCCTGGCCTCTCCGAAGGTGACTCTGAAGGTGACTTTCCCCTCTGACTTGTGGGGCTCCCCTCTCTCCTGGCTTTCTGAGTTGGCCAGCTCCAGTAGGAACTCCCAGACCGCACCTCAGCTCCCAGGACCCAAGCCCGCCCTGGTTCTCCCGACCTGTGTCTGCAGGGGTAGGTGGGGTGGGGCGGGGATTCTGGCCGCTCTTGAGGTTGGACCTTTTTCCATGAATTTGGTTACTCTTTGCATTTCCCTGTGGGCTTTCGTGGGTTTATAGGCTCTGGGATTTGCATGCTTTGCTCGCTGGAACTGGGTTTGTGTTGTCTTGCTGTCAGTTTCTTTCGTGGTATATTTTTGTTCTTTTCTATTACCAGGATGAGAAAGATGGATCTGAATTTCCTGTTTCTTTATGAAAAAAAAAAAAAATGAAGCAGGGAGAGAAAATTGCTATGTCGTGTTGTTCTTTTTGAAATGTGTGTGTGTGTGTGTGTGTGTGTGTGTGCGTGCTCGATTGCAAACATGGGTAGACTGCTGCTTTTTGAAGCTCACCTGCGTGTGGGAAAATGCTTGTCATGTTTGGTGGGGATACACGGATGATATGTGCCCAAAGAGGGACAGTGAAGCATTTACTGGACTCTTGGGTGCAGTTTTGCTTGGGGCCCAGCCCTGCCCTCACTCATAGGCACTCAATTAATATTTGTTAATGGAATGAATTCCACCGTATTCTTTTCTATCTTTTTAAGAAACATAACATTGTAGATACAGCTGAAACTCCTGGCTGCAGGGGGTTCTTTTGTACCTAGGTCTTCTCCTCTCTCTCCAGGGATGTATCACCACTCTCCAGATAAACCTTGGTGTTTCTCTTCCCATGCATGTTTCCTGTTATTACTACTCACGTGTGTTTGCAAAAACTGGATATAGCATTTTTACGTTTTCAGACTTTGTGTAAGTGGTACCGTCCCCCTGTCACTCTCACAGAGCATTCCATCGGGTGGCTGTACCACAATTGATTAGCCACTCTGCGCTTAGCGGCCGCGCTGGTTTCCTAGGGCTTCTATGACAGAGTGCTACACACTGGGTGGCCCAAACAAAAATGTACTGGCTCACAGTTCTGGAGGCTACAAGGCTGAAATCAGGTGTGGGCAGAGTTTCCCCCTTCTGAGGGCAGAGAGAGGATCTGTCTCCGCCTCCCCCTAGCGCCAGTAGACAGCCTCAGGCGTGCTTGGCTTATAAATGGCATTTCCCTGAGCCTCCCATCCGCTTCCCTCTCTGTGTTCCTGTCTCTGTGTCCAAATGTCCCCCTTTTTATAAGGACGCCAGTCATATTAAAGGGGGGCCCACCCTGATGACCTCGTCTCAGTCTGCAAAGACCCTCTTTCCAAATGAGATGACATCCTCAGGTACTCCGGGTTAGAACTTCGACCTCTTTTGGGGACACACAATTCAACCCATAACAATGGCCA